>JACDOX010000031.1:1824774-2066068 GCA_014549065.1 Cardinalis cardinalis
AAAAAACTGGACAAAACAAAACACATTTGCCACAGAGAAAGCCAACCTTGAGCAGCCAATTCATGCTAAGGCAAATAAATCCCCAAAATCAGCAATCAGTATTTCACAAAATAAACATAGCCATAGACTAGAATTTAGAGACTGGCGCTCAGTACCAAAATGGGATGAAGTGGTGAGGTTCCCTTCCTACACTGGTGCTCATGGGCTAACCATGGGGGTGCTGCCAAGCCCTAACTAGTCTGATGTGGTCAGAGTACCAGTTGTCACGAAGTTTTAGGGAAAAACTGATTAACCTGCTGGGGCTAAGAATGGGGATGCTTCYTCTTCCTCCAAACTTCCCACTGAAAAACAATAACCTTGCTTGGCAGTTCTTTGAGTCAAACAAGCAGAGGTGTGGTCACAGCTGGAACAAATGGCTCCYTCCAGTCAGGATTCACCACTGGAAAATATTTACTGATTCCTACATATTAAAGGCACATCTCAAAAACCATTCCTGTTTCTTGAAGTACATCTGAAGGGTAATGAGCTGTGTTACATGATTTCAGCTGCACTCTCCACGTTCGTCATAACCATTTCCATTTTTCAGGCAGTAAAAWGGTTGTCCTGGAATTAGGGAATGCTCTCAATTCTTCCTGCTGAATATTTTTTACCTTGAATGAAACAATTAACTTGTGACAAGGGGGTGTCAGCACACAAATGAAGCCTGCTGTCCAATTARGTTCATTACTCTGGATCCTGGATTAATGCAAGTATTTCATGCAGGGTCATGTTGCTCTCTTTTTTAAGATACCTTTCCCCCATGTGTCTTACTGACCAGCAGCTGTAACAGCCCTTTATCTGACTCGATGAGGTTTTATGCTTCCCCTTCAAAAGCCCTGATTCTGCACACATATGCACACACAAACACATCACAGAAACGCCTCTCCTGGTGTGCATGGTGCTCTCATCCCATGGCGCTACAGAGTGAGCTCCCTGGCCAGCAGCAGTGTCTCTGCAAGGCGCATTTTGTAACAGCACATTTTYCTGTGAATGCAGCCCTGGTGTAAGAACCCAGTCAAGTGCTTTTCAAAACGTTAGTCGTGTTGCTTGGTTGCAACACAGTATATTTAAGAGCTGGACAAAACAGACTTAAGTAACCTGGCTCAAGAAATCATCTAAAAAACAAACCCCAGCCTACCATGTAACCCCTGTTGTGGACAAATACAGATGAAATGCTAATAAAGATGCTGTTTTTGCCACAAAAATCAATAAAACAAGCTTTCCCCATTACAGCTCATTAACAATGCACCCAGTTTTAACAGTAGACACGAAAACTTATTCCTGAAAAAGATTACTTTGCACATTGATTTGAAAATTGTGAAGCACAATTTCAAAACACATCTGAGAGTTTTTGCTCCCAGTATATCAGGACTTATTATTCATCTTCTTATGATCATTAAAAAGGATGCCTGGGAATAAGAATTCACTCTTGCAGTGCTAAATAAATACCATCATTAAGGARTCTGAGATACTCAGCTTCAACAGCTCACTTTTACAGCAGTAATTTACTAGGTTTTCCTTATGACATAGCAGTATACTACACACTTAACAAAGATGTTCATAATCATTCAAATATTGAGACAAACCTCTGGCTGTTGCTATGATACAGCACTCGTCTTACATTCCCATTTAGGTTAGAAGAACATTTGCTCTGCTGTTTACTACAAAAAAGGCAAGACAAAAAAAATCTGWGTTTTATTTCCTCCCCTATTTATGGATGATTTAAAATGACTCACAATACCTCTCACCCTGCCTTTTGTTAGAATTACAGCACTGAGACATCACATTAGATAACAGCATTGAGTGTCCCAGCTTATTGCTTTTAGCCTAATTATTATAACATTGAAAATTAATAAAGAAAATTACGTGTAGGCTCATATGATGCAATTTACATCTCTGAYAAGGGAACAGCCCAGAAACAGTTACTGATGGTTCTAATTTTCTCTGTCCCTTGTTCCCAACCCAAGATTTAAAAGGAGCTAGTAAAGGGGGGAATCATGGTGTTGACAGGTGTGAAGCTTGCTATGAACATATTTTGTTGGCATTGTAGATGAAGTAGAAAAATTAACAAGGAGAAAATTATTGAATGGGGAAGATAAATAAGAGTCAGCTAAGGTGCTGCTCTTTTCTTCTGGTTGTCACTTTTCTTACAATTGTATTTGAAGTTCTTGCCCTGTGGTTTCAAGTAGGATTTGGTACYGGCTCTCCTGTATCTCAGAATATTTCAAGCCCTGGTTGGGGGCAAAGGGACCTCTGAGTTCATTTGGTCCAACCCCCTGCTAAAGCCAGTCTACCTAGAGCAGGCTGCACACAATTGTGACCAGGAGWTCGTTCATATGTCTCCAGGGAAAGAGACTCCACAACCTCTCTGGGYCRCCTGTTCCACTGCTCTGTCACCCTCAGAGCAAAGGAATTTGTCCTCATRTTCACATAGAACTTCCTATGTTTCAGTGTGCACCCTTTTCCCCTTGTCCTGTCCCAGCATCACTGAAAAGAACCTGGCCCCACCTTTTCAATCCTTCCCCTTAAGATGTTTGYATACAATGATAAAATCCCCTCCTCAGTCTACACAGCCTCCCCTCCTTCAGGCTACACAGGCCCAGCTCTCTCATAACAAAATTGCTCCAATCCTCTAAAATAACCCTCCACTGGATCCTCTTCTCATTCCTTGGTTTTTTTTTGTACCAGGGAGCCACAAAATGGACACAGTACTCCAGATTTGGCCTCACCAGGGCTGAGCAGAGGGGCAGGATCACCTCCTTCRTCCTTCTGGCAAAGCTCTTTCTAATGCACCCCAGGATACCACCAGCCTTCTTGGCCACAAGAGCACACTGCTGGCTCATGGACTGTTTGCTGTTCACCAGGACCCCCAGGTCCTTCTCTGCAAAGCTCCTTTCCAGAACAGATTATCCTGCAGCTATTTCATGGCAGGATGGATTGTTTTGTCTGTTCCTGAGATGGCCATGGATTTGCTTTACATTGGAAAATTCTGACTCTTCCCATACAGTCTTTTGTCCCACCTGAGGAATATATGCCTACAACTATAGGGTGTCATTCTGACTTTGCTGTRCTTTACGTATTTTCCTTCTTCCATGGAATAGCCTTGCCTCTTTTGCTTTTTTGTACAATTTSAGAGACTCTGGAGGGTAAAAAGAGGTAAGCAACCTGGTTATCCAGGCCACCACAGGAATGAGAAAGTCTGAAGGAGAGCAGTGGCCATAGACAGGGATGAAGGAGTTTCCTTTTCACAGGATCTCAAACCTCTTTTCTCTTGCTATCTATTGGTTCTACTTGTCATTTCCTTAGAGCCTTACAGATCTTCTCTCATCTCTTAGTCCCATGGGATCCCACCACCTTCCTAGRAAGCTTCTTCTCAGGAAAAACTTGTCACTGTCACAAGATTTGAGTTAGTTCTGGTCCTTAGCCAGAAGGGAAGTGGTGGCTTTGGAGATAAGGGAGTGAAAGGTCTGACAAGCATCACAGTGGAGAGAGGTCAAGGCTGWTCATACAATTGCCCTGATTATATGGTGGTCATATGCAATTCCAAACTTTGGGGGTTAATCCCTGAATGATATTGGCAGGAGGTTTGTGGGTGCCTGTGATAAACTCAACTAGAGGGGATTTGGTGGCGATTGTTGGAGCTCTTTGTGTAAATATAGAATTGAGTATTTCAACAAGAGCATCAACCAATATGCAGGAGGACACTTAAAATACATAGGAAATAATCTCAAGCAGTGGATGAAGACTTCTATAGATGTAGTAGCCACATGTCATATGTTCATACTTTCAGAACAAAGTTTCTGTCTAAAATGGAGAAATTTCTGATGTAACTACTCTGGCATACCAGTATTAGGCTGTTACACTGGTCTGATTATACCCACCATAAATACACTGGTGAATTTTCCTGTGCAAACAAGCCTTGTAGAGGAAAGTGCATTGTCTTTCATTACTTCCTGAAGAAAGACTAAATTATAAAAAGAGCAGCATGCACAATCTGCCCTTTGGAAGGAAAAACAGCAATTCTGAGYGTCTGTCTTCCTAAGGCAAACACAAAGGAGTTAAAGGCAAGCCTGTTGTATGTCTGTTTCAGTGCTCTCTGCCCCTCATTTAATCAATGCACAGCACTGAGGAAGAGCTAAATCCTGCTTGTTTTACTCAGGCAAGTGATGCCATTGACTTGAATTAAGCTACCTGCAGGATTAGAAGTAGAAAGATTAAGACCTCAGAGTAGCAAATTCATTTCACTCTGTTTTCAAATGCAAATACTCGCTTCTCCGTTGTCAGCTTGATTCATCTGTTAGTTGTTTAGCACAATGAGGCTCTGATTCTGCTCCCTAATTGTTTCTCCTAGGCTGCTCTCTACCACAAACATACTCAACTTCCATGGAATAAGCGGGACGGAAGTGGAACATAAGTCCTCTGCAATTTTTAAAATATATACCAATATATATATTGATGCATAAATATATTTCAACTAGACAGAAAAACTTTCTCATAGAGAATTTGTTCCATCAGTTGGTTCCCTGAGCTTGCAGTTTGCAACATGGTTTTATACCTATTTTATCTCTTATGTGGACAAGTTTTTCTCACCTCTTGACCCATTGTAATGCTGAGGGAGAGACACTGACTTGACAGGAAATATGGGAAGTCTGACATTATCTTACAGCTGATGCCACTATCCCGTGAAACCACTTTACAGCTGCTTTCATTAGAATGTCTTCAGCAAGTTAAATTACTCAATAATAACTCATCTGTAACCAAGAACATAGTTTGATTGGAACTGCAATTTTAATATGTAACCTTTCATTTTAACATATATATTAGTTATTTTGGATGGGGCACCACTGACAGATTACTGTTTTATTTAACTTATTTGAAAGATCCAGTACAGGAGACTGTTTCTGTGTTTATCAAAAGCCTCASCAAATTATTCCTAATTGCATGTCTTTACCTCTACAGCTATGCTGAATCTTTCAAGAGCTTTTTTTGGTAATTCATTTGATTCGTCACCAAACCTGTTTTATCTTTCTACAAAAAAAAACAAAAACAAAACTCAAAACCATTAAGTCAATGTTATAATTTCTTTATTTTTTATTTTAAAGAAATGAAGATTGACATTATGTATCACTGAAAATTATTACAAAAGGAAAACAGTAATATATCATGAAGTTATATATCATACCAAGGTATTGAGTTGCAAAGAGAAAGTAAAAAATGAGGAAAAACCAGGAAAAGGATACAGCTTAGCAGAGCATATTTAAATGTTGAAACTGATTTTAAGAAAATATGATCCATTTGTCTGCRTTTATATTGTCTCAAAATTCTATTTAAAAAACCCCCATGGTTTATTTTAAGCACTTCTAACTTTGCAGTAAGGATCACTGTGTGAGTCTTTGCTACTTATATGAAAATGTTCAGCCTCCTGAAAATAAAATTTCTTTTGAAAAATGGTGCTCATTAGAAGCAGTATATTTATGTAGCCCTCAGAAACTGAGGTTCTTTACTAAGTGTTTGGACAGCAGGCTTACAGCGGCATTTGCCTACTCTGATGCTACAGAAGGCAGTACTCCTGGGTATGTGCCACCTCTGGGTATGTGCCACCTACAATTATGACTGAGGAGCAAAAGCTCTAAAGTTGGCACAATTTTCTGAATAAATATTTCAGGTCTTATTTCTTGAAGCTTTAAGGTTGTTGATTTTTTTTTTATGTCTTGCCAGCTCAAACCTTCTTGCTTTGGCTTTATCATTGCATTGTCCCAAACTGGCAGTAAGACTCATTTGARGGAAAGGTGCCTCAGAATATAGGAGTCTAGGATGCCAAATCCTGATCAAATTTAATAAAAAAGGTGGGAAAAAACCCCAATAAATTATCTGGCAATTAAGATTTTGCAGCAAGAAATACCCTGGATAAATTTATTGATCAAGTGTAAAGTCAAATATGTGATCTGGCTTTAAAATCTAAGACACTCCTGAAGRGAGGCATAACAAATATGGTGAAATTTGGATTTGACTTTTATATTTAACATGTTGTGCTGGTTTTGGAGGGAATAGAATTAATTTTTTTTTCACAGTAGCTGGTATGGGTCTATATTCTGGATTTCTGATGGAAGCAAGATTGATACCATGATGTTTTAGTTGTTGCTGAGMAGTGCTTAYACAGAGCCAAGGCCATCTCTGCTCCTCACCCCACCCCACCAGTGATGGGGCTGAYGGTACATGAGATGTTGGGAAGGGACAGAGCTGGGACAACGGATCCCAGCTGAGCCAAGACATATCCTTTACTGTCTGGTGTCACACCAGCATGTAAAGCTGGAGGAAAAAAAGAGAAAGGGGAACATTTAGAGTGATGGTGTCTGTCATCCCATTGCACAAGTCCCATACCTTCTTGGTGATTTCTCATTTGCATCACCTCACAGCACTGCCTCCTTCTTCTTCAAAGCACAGCCAACAAACTCCARCRCCCTTTTYAACTACCTAACCCACCCTTTTGTAGCACTCATCCTCATTGGACRCAGCTGTGGCCTGTTAAGGGCAGGGCTGTTCCCAATCTTTGGTGATTGGTGCAGCTGCAACTCCTCAGGAGTGAGACTGCCTTCTGCGCCATTCTCTTACATGCTATCCCTCCTCAGCAAGTTATCATTTTGTGTGGTGAGGCCCTGCTTCCCTGAGGATGGCTGAACACCTCCCTGCCCATGGGAAGCAGTGAATGAATTCCTTGCTGTGAATTAATTCCTTGCTTTCCCTGTTAAACTGTCCTATCTCAACCCATGAGTCTTCTCACTTTTACTCCTTCTAGTGTCTCCCCCGTCCTGCAGGTGGGGCAGGCAGTGAGCAGCTGTTTGGGGTGAGCTGCCTGCTGGGATTAAACCACAGCCCATCACAAAATTTGGACAGATGTTTGACACAATAATACAGCAGACTAATAAATGTGAGGTACAAATTAGGCACTTCCTTTTACTCTTCAAAGAACTGTTCAGACTGATAACAGACAGCAGCTAACCACACTTATTACAAGGTCATGGTGCAGACAAAGGCTTATAAATGAGGTAATAGAGCTAAGTGAAAAATATATTATTTTCCTGGTGACATTTCAAAGAAATACTGCAACGTCACAAATTAAATGCTAAAACAAAGATATGCTTAACTCTGTAAGATACCCAAGCAAGTCTTTACTGTATTGCAATAAACATTTTGCAGGTAAAATGGACTGTAAATAAAACATTCATTTCAATGCATTGGTTCTTTAATCATAGGATTACTAGAGGTCTGGCATGGCTCAGAGGATTAAAAAGGTGCTGAACTTCACTAATATTAAATGTAGGCCCAGGCAATTGACTTTGCAAATATACGGCCAACCTGCACTGCATTTGGTAGTAACTAGATTGTAAGTAGATCTTGGATAGTAATAAATTGCACTTGGAGAGTGGTGGTCAACAGCTCAGAGTCCTGATGGACATCAGTGACAAGCAGTGTCCCTGAGGGGGCCCATACTGTTTAAACTTGTTTAATATCTTCATTAATGACATAGACAAAGAGTTCAAGTGCACCCTCAGCAAATTTGCAGATGACATGAGGCTGAGCAGTGCAGTTGGCACACCTGAGGGATGKAGTGACATTCAGAGGGACCTGGACAAACTCGAGAACTGAGCCATGGGAATCTCATGAGGTTCAATAGGACCAAGTGCAAGGTGCTGCACCTGGACTAGAGCAACCACCGGTACCAACACAGGCTGGGGAATGAGCAGATGGAGAGTCCGGCCAAGAAGGACTTGGGAGTGCTGGTATACGTGTGGCTTAACGTGATCCAGCAACGTCCCCAGCGCAAGGAGGACATGGACCTGATGGAGCGTGTCCAGAGGAGGCCACCAAGATGTTTGGAGAGATGGAACACCTCTCCCATGAGGAAGGCTGAGAGAATTGGGATTTTTCAGCCAATTCAGCCTATCAGTACCCGAAGAGAGCCTGTGAGAAAGATGGAGAGAGACTTTTTACAGGGGCTTGCTGTGACAGGACAAGGGAAATGGCTTTAAACTGAAAGAGAGGAGGTTTACAGCCAATATGAGGAAGAATTCTTTGCTGTGTGGGTGGTGAGGCATTGGAACAGATTGCTCAAAGTTGGGAATGCTCCATCCCTGGAGTTGTACAAGGCCAGGTTGGATGGGACTCTGAGCAACCTGGTCAAGTGAAAGATGTCCCTCTCTGTGGCAGAGGGCTTGGAACCAGATTTTCTTTAAGGTCCCTTCCAACCCAAACCATTTTATGATTCTGTGAAGTAGAATTCTCTCTACTGGCTGTTGAGTGACCAGCATAAAGCACATCTGACAGAGCCATGGAGGACACATGGTCATGCTCTCAAACCCTTAGTGCTAAGCTCAGAACGCCCGTAACTCATAAGCTCAAAAACCAAATATTTGTGAATAAAGGTACAGTAGAATAAGGTTTCAGTTGCAAAGCAAGCAGGAATAGGTTTCATTACTGAGGTCCTTTGATGAGACTTCTTTTAGCCCATAGCTCAGAATCTCTGACAGCAGTATCATGGCACCTCTGTTCAGCACAGGCTGTCTTGCCTTATATTGAAATATATGCATATGTTTTTAGAAATAGCTTGGATTTTGTTGTTTTAACTGATTGTCAATTCAATGAGAGAATATATTTGAAATAGAATGGCAAAAAAAACCAATTTTATTCCTTTTAGAAAGATGCTGAACTTCCATTTTGCATAAAATAATTCACATTTAAAGGTCAGAGATTATCATTTTAAGACAAATCCATAGAAGGAACTTAGAGGCTTAAAAACCATGTGATGAAGTAACGTGATGTAATAAAATGTCTCCTGAGAATGATCTGCATTGTCACAGTAAAGKGAGATGTCTCAGAATGGAATTGGAAACAGCCAGCATGCTAAGCAGGCAAGTGTCTAGACTTAACTAAAAGACATCTCAAATCCCACTGCTCAAGCTCAGGGTCTTCCATCTGCATAATGTTCTCTTGAAAATATAGGTTCACATTATTTATTTCAATGAACTTTGTGTGAATGCAAATGACTTTTTAAAGTGATGGCACTTTTAGTGACACCACTGTCACTACTCAACAAGCCTCATACTTACCTGACTGCTAAAAGTAAAATCATGTCAGCCTTACAGCACAATAGTCAGATTTTGAACCTTCAATGATTATTCTTGGCATTTCTATGTTGTAGTGTTACTTTCTTTACTAATTTCTTGATTCCCAAAGCTTTGAACTGCTTTCAGGTTTGCCATGGGGCAGGACAGAGTTTGCTGTTAAGACATTGCCACAAAACTAATAGATTCTGCCTCCTTCAAACACATCACTGAGTCAGTCACACAGGTTGGGTGGATGGCAACTCTTCTGGGTCACTGAAAAAGAATTATTTCCTCTCCTCCTTCTAGCTCTCTTCAGTAAGAAAGGAGACATTTTCAACCAAGTTTTAAGAGAAGCCTGATTCATTATGTTTGTGGGAACTACTCCAAAAGCTCTTTTGATACGTGAGTTGTGTGTTAGTGGTGGATATGCAAAGGTCATGAGAACTCATTTTTTAGGGCCTCTAAGTAAGGTAATAAATTCTGCTGGATGTAATGCATCTTAAATGGAAACCATTTCTAATCAGATGGTTTGAGGAAAGTGTAGGCAGTATGGAAATATTTGTGTAGGCACGTAGATAYATGCAATAGTACACTTGCATTTTAAAAAAGTTGGCAGATTTTCTTTGAAATTGCTTTATGGTGGAAGGATATGATATGTACTTATCTCCAAAAAAACCGAAAATATTTCAATTGCATTAATTTCAGAACAGGGCATCCTAAATATGATGAGATAAAAGAAAATTTGATGCAAATGAAAGAAGAAAAAGGCAAACACATATCTGCTCATACTCTAAGATTTATTATATGTGTGGCTTACTTGCAATGATACTGTCCTAGTATTTATCTAACTTAGAGTAAAAAAAAACCCCATACTTGTACTTATGTTTGCTCTCCAGTTAATACCAAGGAAGTAGTCAATACTCATTCAATTAATTTTGCTACACTCCATGTTTTCTTTTATTGGAGTACAAATACAAAGGCAGAGGAAATCTGAGTTTGATATGAGTTTAAATCACTCGTGTTTGAAATGGTTTGTAGCTTTGAAAAGCTCCATTACAACTTTTAACATATCACCAAATTTTGGTCAGAAAACAGAWGAAGAGCTGGCCAGATATTTATCAGAATGATTTTCTAAAAACAAATTTTGTGTTSTAGCTATTAGTTCTCCCTTTTTTAATATCTCACGGTTAATGAAGCAAGTGACTAAGTATGTTATCATTGTTATTTTAAAAGACAAATTTTGCTGGCTAACTCTTATTTTCTTCTTTTCTTAATGCAGCAAGAATATGCACATGCAGTATGCCAGTTTCTAGAACACAGTTTTGAAGACATGCTTTCCCTCARAAAAAGAGAATTTGGTATTGAACCCACAACCATTAGCATGTAGTGCCATTTTAGCTGCTTCATAGCATATGCTGCATCCACACCAGGTTGGTAGGTAWGACACAAACTTTTGGAAGGCTGCTTCTTTTTGAAAAGCCTTCTGTGGGACTGCTTGGATTCATGCTTCTGGTTTCATACTTTAAAAATGCACTACTCTCACGGTTTCAGAATTTTTCAACTAAGAACAAAATAAACGTGGAAAAATAAACAACAAAATAAAGCGTGGAAAATGATCAGGTTTGTTTTATGAGCAAAGAAAGGAGAATCCCATGGGACTCCAAGGAGGCTCCAGGGCAGGGCGAGTTCACCGCGAGCATCCTCCTGGTTGATGTGCATGGTAACAGGTCTCACCACCATAACCAAAACATTTTATTCCCATGTGTTTTCTAGGAGAGCATTTGCTGCACCAAGAGAGGAAAGCCAGGCAGTACCAGAGCTGTACCCAGCACAGTGCTGTCACCTGCATGGCCAAGTTTATAGAAATACCATGCAGCCATTTCTCTGCTCTGYGGCTGGATAAACCCATGTTTTGGGGCTGATCATTATTTCCTTCCTTGTGTTCACAGTAGCACATGGATGCCATCATGATTGATAGCATTTACAGCTGTGCAGATTAAAAAGTCAAATACCTGGATTATTATTTATTATAATTGTAATTCATAATGATTTATGTAATATTTGCAATTCAGTACTCTTCCTTTAGATTTCTGTTTCTTATTTCATAAAACAAGTCTATCAATCATAGTAATTATATACCACTGTTTCAGTTCTGAAAGAAAGTCTTGGGACTGTAATTTTAACAATTTCTSTGACAGACAAACATTAATTTATTGACAGCAGGAGTATCAACCTGGAAGAATGATTGAGGTGCTCATAGTAAAAATTATAAAATAAATTCCCCAATTCCTGTGCCTTTTCCTTAATGTTAATGTCAAAAAGTATTTAAATATTTTTGTATGGATGATTATTTAGAATATTTAAATGGATATTGTCTGTAGTTTTGTGCTCAKTTTTGGTTGAAACAGCACACCAGAGCCCCATGCAGACATGATTCATCGGTTTACTGTGTTAAGAAAATAATAAATGCTAAGTAATTTGTATTATTTAAATATATAKCTTTATATAAGCTATAATTAACAAAACATTGACTAAAAAGCTCCATGTGGTATTCCATAGAAATTACCTATATTTTAAAATGACTGCAAATGAAAATACAGAGACCATCTCATTAAACTTCACTAATTTGCAAACAGTCTTTAGGCACTATGGTACAACCTACACATTAAATTAGTCTTTTAAATATTCATAGATCTAAATTAGGTATTTGGAATAATTTCCATTTTGAGTTTTAATATGAATATTGAAATCCCAAGGCAACTTGCATGTTTAAAACATATTTCAAATTTACTGATAACTTCTTAAAAGTGCAGTAAGCTGTTGAGTTAGAGCTTGGAACTTAAACCATAAGCAAAGTGTTTAATAACATGACCCACATTTTAGAAGAGAAACTATGGATAGATGGTTAGTTGGTTTATAGATGAATCCTGTGGATGTTTTTGTCTCCCAGTTACAACCACAAAGTTCTCTTGTCTTGTTGTCTGTGTTGAATTAAAAAAAAAAGGAAAATCATTATTATATTTTACATAAACTTTAAATTCAAGTTGCTAGCTGGAAATGAGGAGGAATCATT
This sequence comes from Cardinalis cardinalis, assembly GCA_014549065.1. Lineage (NCBI taxonomy): Eukaryota > Metazoa > Chordata > Aves > Passeriformes > Cardinalidae > Cardinalis > Cardinalis cardinalis. Next base: position 1,836,991 of record JACDOX010000031.1, read on the forward strand.
ACATGGGTTTCATCAAAGCCCCCTGAAAATGGGAAAGACAGGTTATGCTACATGGATCAGTTATGGTACAAAATGCAAGTGCAAAAATGACCACTTTTATAAGAATGTCTGCTTCAACTATGCAGTTYCAAACTGTCTCACAGCCCAAAGAAATTTTTAGGTCTATGCAGAACATTTCAGCTGAAATTTAAAACTAGTTTTGTCAGGTCCAGCATGAAAATATTCTAAATTGACTACTCATATGTCTTAAACTTTTGCTGTAGAACATAATGCAGAATACTGACAGAAAGACATCTGCAAGTTTTGAAAGAGATGCTGAAAATAAATTGGAAATTATTTAGGTTACCYTGCCCACACACCATGATAACTCAAGGTGATTTTGTTGCATAAACAYCATGTCAGAAACTTCCCGGAAAAAAATACACCATGCAGTTGTTTCATTATTAATGCTGGCAAACTTTGTAACAAACCCACAGGGCAAATTCTGACAAACTAGGTGAGATGAAGGAGACAATTCATTTCCCCAGGTGATGGGCAGATGAGTTTTTAGACTACAGTGCCTTTCAGGAAGATGGATAAGAACAAGATGTGAAAATTATCTATTTATTAAACTTTCAGAAGTTAAATACCCCAGAATGTGTTCAATAAAGATATGCTTTTTTCCYCCTCAACTTTTTAACCAAAGACCTCATTCTTTGCATTCTTATAGTTTTTGATTAATTAGATTTTAGSAGAGGTCTTTGATACATCTTACAAATGCTTTGCAATATAACTGAGTGTGAAAAAGGATTGTGATTTTTCATTATACCAGAATTTTCATTTTGTTACCCTTATGCTGGTTCACTCAGTCCCATCAAGGATGCTTAGCAGGGTGGCCTCTAGTTGCAAGCTTGACTAAAGCAGAGCTATCACATCTGCTTATTTACTTGTGTTCCAAACTGGAGCAGACTGGCAATGCAGTAATTGCTGACATATGAGCTCAGCACACGGGGATGTGGGCATTCTTCCTCAGCTAATGTGGTCCACATTATGTGGTCTCAGGTTGCAGGGAGTAAGGCTGCTTGCAAATTACACCTCCCACTCTGCCTGGAACAAGGAATTTTGCAGCAACAGTGCCTTCCCAGAGAAAACTATTGATGCTTTAATTTTATTCATTTGTCTCCAGGATGCTTTCAAAAACTCTCCAAGGGAATCATTAATAGATTGCAGAAATCAGCTGTCACTTTAAAAGATCCTCCTTCCTCTTCTCCTCTGTAGGGACTAAAGATTTCTATTCAAGAAGGTCAGCTTTTTAGCTCCACCTCATGCAAAATTCTCACTAAACATAAATAAACGTAAATAAGATTCATTAATATAAGCTACTATTTTTATATTTTCATTTGGGTTTGTTTTATTTGATCAGGGGATGCCACATGCAGCAAGTCTCATTTCAATAACATGATTCAGCTTCTCTGCTGAAGCTTGGCATCAGATTTTCAGAGATTTGAAACATAAAATATAGATATGTATCATCTTGTATATAAAATTTCTGCTTTCTTTTCATTATTAATGTGATTCCTAGAGAAAGCTACAAGCTACCCAGCTGCTAAGTCACTAATGAAATCCTGCTAGCTAATTAATCAGAAGTAGTAGCTATGGGAATGGCAGACCTCTAAACATGTACTCTGAAACATTCTCTGTTCCTAAACTTTGGYATTGTCACAAAAGTCCTAATACAAGGACTCCTAAGAAAAATCCTTAACCAGCAAGGTAATTCTGACCCAGAATCAGGGGTTATGATAGGATACAGGTCTGCTCACTCTTCTAGRTTGGTGCTGTGAGCCTTATCCTAAAAGGGAGATGGGTTTGAACTGCCTGAGGGACCCCACAAATCTCCCAGCTCAGCTCTTCAACATTTTCTCACCCCAACTGGGTACTTAAGAGCTGCCTCCCACACCTTTTGCTTCTAACTRCTAATGCAATGATTGTTTCAAGAGAATTACTGAAGATATTACTTAATTGCTAATGTTCCCAGCCTAGCAAGAATATGCCCTGTACATAGAAACAGACATAAATTGAGGAGAGATACTAAGTAACTGTATTTTCTGGTCTATTCAACTCCAAGATGTAATAGGAAATAATCTGTCTTAACATTGTTGGATTCTAGTTTTCTTTAAAATCTTCTTGTAGTTAGGAGCTACATAAATAAAAGGTGAAAGGAAATTATTTAGTAATTATTAGCACAACAAAATTTTACATATTAGGGATTACTCCCTTATCTAATCAGAAAATGGTAAAGAAGCTGGATAGACAGACATCTTATAATTTGAGGCTTTAACAGGGAAATAGTAACTCATGCAAAAATTTACATAGAAAAAGAAATATTTAACCAAAGATTTTAGTTTGATCAGGTTCCTGAAGATAGGCCTATTTAGTCTGTTCACTCTACTCAGCTACTGAAGAACAGTCTCTTTGCAAGCTCTATATTAAACTGCAGCCTTATTTACATTTTACAACATTTCTTGCAAATGAGATCTCACAGTGGATGCTTGGCTCAGTCAAATATTTTYCAAGAACCTAGAAGGCACTCATCAACAGATGTTTTGCTCAGTCAAGTTTTTATCTCATGGTTCCGTGTTCATGAAGGATTTCTTATTAGAATGGATATTTGTATGTATGACATGTCCTCTAATCACAAGTGCAGTAAAGCATGTGTGAGCAAACTAATTTGTGGGCAGCAACTACTTGTTACTTCTTGAGACTTTAATTAGGAAACAAAAATGACATCTTACGATTTGAGTTGCCAGAATCATAGACAATCATGAACAGCAAGTCAGAAAATTTGGCAGTAGCTTGGCTAACCTTGACTGATACACTTATGCAAATTACGATGCTTATAAATAAACAACAGAAAAATTTTAATTTAATCTAAAATTTAATTGCTTAAGACAATKTATATAAATATAAATCACTATCAACCAAGAATATATTAATAAAATAAAGCCATGAGAAAGAAAATAGTTCTTTTGTTATGTAACAGAAATGTTTAACTAAACACACAAACCTTTATTTATAGCCAACAGAAATACCAACTCATTTCACAGGGTGATACTTGGATCATCAGAAGATGTTAATCTGATATCARCATGGCACCTTTCTCCTAACAAACTTTACAAAGCACATATCACACCAGGAATGTGTGTATCATTTCATGCCAAGAGCACCCWAATCTGCTGTGTCCCATCTCACAAACTGTGGAAAATATTCTGTAGGTACTGCATGAGAGAATTCAAATTAATTCAGGCTGGATAGAGGCAGAATTATTGCAAGTATCAACATATTTTATACATACAGTCTAACAGTCTTTTACTTGCTGTAGTCGCCACAGGATCTTAAAAAAATTCCACCTGCTTTGATCAGATTACAGGAGTCAATCACATCTCCTTTGCACTACATCCCGGTWAAAGCAGCTCAATCTCTTACCAACAGGATATTCTGTTTAAACTGATTAAAAACTGCAAGAAAATGTCTTTCATTTCAAGGGAAAAAATACTTCTGAAATACATTCATCATTATTATTTGGTACTACTGAATAAGTCCACAAAATCTTACCTTGTCCTTTAACTAAAGCTAAAATTCCCCTTTCAAAACAGCAGTGGGGAGAATCACAGGCAGGCTTATAACGATAGAAGGTGGCAACATGCCACTATTCTTTTGTTGTCATTGGCAAGAACACAATCATGTGCCCTTTAATCTTTGTTATTCAGCCTGCTGCTCATATGGATAACACAATCAACCTCTTCTTTCAATCAAAGGAATAGGGACAGAATCGGCTGCACTGAGAGAGGTGCCAGGACCAGACTAAACTTGTGAAATCCAAATACTCTGTAAAAATCTAGAGCGATAAAAGATGTCTTTGTTTTGCTGTTGATTTACAAGATATCCATAATGTGGCACAAATTAATTTCCTAGGTAATAATTGTAACTTATTCGTGAGTTTTTTTCATGCATCACCAAATACAGTGTGCACTTACTGCATTATGAGTAGTAATAATATTAATACAAATAGCAATACACTTGAAAAGTTTCATATATTCACCCTTACAGATTTTTGTTTTGTAGCTTTCCTAGTGCTCAGTCCCATTTAAGCCTGTTGTCTAATACTAAAGAACTAGAAACCCTGGTGAATTCCATGAAATATTTCAAGATTCCTTGTCTGTTTTTTTATCTCATCTGAGATTTTTCAAAAATAGTAAAATCTGAGCACTTGATAACTGCTAATGGAATCTCTTGTTGACTTTCAAAAGGCAGTTAGAAATAGTTTCAGGCAATGGACAGACCTCTCTGCTTCTGTGCTTCTACTAGCTTCTTTTAAAGGATTATTGTACCATATCATATCATATCATATCATCATATCATGTCATATCATGTCATATTTATTATATTATGAAAAGGGGATTAGGGTTAGGTTCAGGGGAAGGGAATCAGTGCTGCTGGTCACCCTTAAGTAGAACAGAGCTCAGACCTCGATGCAGAGTGCAGGAAGAGCTGCCTGAATTGAGAGCAGTGAACAGCCATCCTAAAAAAAGCTGCATMTTTTAAACCCTGCTCTTTTGTGCATGAAATCCCATGCATCCACATGGGATTCACAGTCCAGACCTTTATAGTAAGAATAGAGTGTTTCCAAGAGTGTGTGTCTCTATGTATTAACCTTTTAGATGGAGCCTTTAGATGTAGAAGGCCCATGGTTTTTTTCACTTGTGTGCCTGAGATCAGRGATGCTTTGGCTGATACTGTCCAGCAATTCAGCACCTTGATCAACTGGAATTACTCAGGGTACCAGAGGTGATATGGGGGCTGTGCAGTTGATGGGAATAAGTAACTTTCACAGGAGTGAAAAGACAGTCATGTAAAGGCACGCACAAAAAGATGCCGTCACACTGCAGATTAGACAGATATGGTCACAAAGGACCTAGAAAATCTGACTCTTCATACAGAGTAGGCAGCTAATTAGATAGGAAACTTGTCTTTTTCATAAGAACAACCACCAGTACAGTTTCCCTTAGATAGGTCTTTGATTAAAAAATTGTACAGGTGCCTCCAGCCTCTGGATTACTGAGCTGACATCTTCTATACCTTTCCCCTTTTTGGCTGCAATATATCCTGGTTTCAAGGAGAAAGGAGGCACCACTCCCCAGACAAACTAAGACACTTTGATAGGGGTGAAGGTGTCCTCATGAAAGGACCTATGTGCAAATGAATCACCTCAGGCTGGAGATGATAGGAGCTCAGGTTTCCCAGTTCTTTTGTAAGTGTTACAGTGATGAGCCTTCAGCAGAAAAAAAGGGCCCTGTTGTGCCCATTGTGGTTTTTGACAATGAAAACATTGACCTTTGTGCATGACTCAGGACAATTTGCATGGATTAAGTTTGACTAAAATGCTTGGATGCTTGGGTTTCTCTAGGGGACTTGGGTAGAGTTTAGTGACCTCACAGTCTAGTATCTCAATTAGATAGGGAGCTTAAAGACAGAGACATCATGTAAGTTCTGGGTAGCTCTTTAAAGAGCTCTTGTATCATCAAATTTCATTCAGTTCTTGTTAGGAGCTGGGCAAGTCTTGGGACAATACAGTCTCAATTGCCCATGGCACTGATTATTACTTACAAGTATTATACACACATAATAGTTATGCTTATATTTAGAATATATTTAGAATATTTTCCTTGTAAGGAAACAAAACTTATTCTCTCTTCAGATTTTCCACAAAATGTAGTGGCATAGAGTTGGTACAGAACAAAACAAACAAAAAAACCAACCAACCAAAACAAAACAAAACAAGCAGTCAATGGACCATCATTTTCCTTACATGTCATATTCTAAAAATCAGAGAAGTTACTGATCTGTCAAATGTTAAGCTTGTGCTTCAGAGATTTCACTAACAAAAGTAGTCTGTAGATAATTTTTCAGTTTTTGCATTTTATTTTACTAGTTTCAACTTCACAGGCAAGTTTCAACACAAAAGAAATATTAGTAACTATACATGGAAGTTAGGTGTCAAAAGAATATCAGAATTGAAACACTACCATGTTGTGCATATGATCCTAAATATGATGTCATTATTTAATTGCTCATTAAAAAATCTGCCATTGGAATTTAGCTAAAACATGTTTACAAAGAAAATGGAACAAAACAGACTTCACAGACAGATGCCATTCAATTCTAGTTACAAATGCATATACTTTATACAATCACAATTCAGTATTGTTCCATTTGGATTAACTGTGAATATGAAATGTTCATTATTTGGATATGCCAATCTTGATAGTTCTTGGTAATAGATCAATAGAAATAGAAATAGAAAAGCCTGAATAAAAGCTAAAACCTCACTGAGTCCTTGTCTAGGCTATACCTTGTTTGAACACCCTCCCAGTGTCTACTATACTTCCCAATACTAATGCAGTGAAAACATTCTGAAGATGATTCAGTACCATTTCCCAGAGCCTTGCAAGAAGATTTACAATCAAGACAAATTATGTAAATACAATCTCTGTTCTAACTAAGAAAATGCTAATACTTCCTACTTGCCTTAAAACAATTTAAATAATTTGTGTGCAGTTCACCTTCATCTTTATGCCATTGTATACAGAGCTAATCATGCTCATACTAAATATTTTACACTCCTCTGGCTCTTGTGTGACTCATGGTGGAGCAAACTAATTTTTTTAGGAAGAACTCTCCCTAGAACATCAACACAAGGGGTAAAAATGCTTATGGTAGCAAAGGCCTGACATTTAAATACATGACAGCTTTCATAAGAGCAGACTTTCAATTCCAGAAATAGATAAAAATCTAGCTTAATTCTAGGTCTGTTGGTCTGAGATCATAGGCAGTCTGTCGTCTCTGGAAGCTTATCTATGGTGCAAACTCACTTTCATTCCTCTAATGACAGCTGGGTAACTTCACAGCTCCCTCATACCCTCTCACATATTTGCATGTTATGGACCTAACACTGAAGCATTCAACACTTTGCTAAAATGCTTTTATTACTACTCTGTCTAGTCTAATTTAAGACTGACCACTACAGTGCAATAGATCTCAAACTCTAGGCATTTTTCCAGATAATCTTCTAAATTTCATTAATTTCCTTCATTTTGCTGAGTAACTCTGTCTCTAGATTTCAGTCTGCTCAGATATCTAGAGATAACCAACTCCTCAATTTTAAACACTCCATATTGCAAATGTATGAAAATTTAAATACATGTCTAGAAATTGTACAAATTTATACAGTATATTAATAATTACTTAGATATGCATTTATTACTTTTTCCTTTGTTTATACAAATACATTTCTAAGGCCAGGGTCTGGAACGTTATAGAGGCGGACCTGACCTCAAGCAAYGGCCTAATCGTTTCCTAAACCCCAGGAAGTTATCAGCTAAGCCAAATTCACTCTACGTGTTTGACAAGGGAGTGGCCCCACTCTCCTGGAGACAGAAAGCAGTACTGTAATATTCACAGCAGTACTTCACCAGTATCACCAGTTTAGTAGCTTGAGGTTCCAGCAAATGCAGTAGCCATCAACTAGAAATAAATAGGGCATTGAATTTCTGACAYAAGCTACCTTTCTTGGCTGTTGAAGAAGGGACATCCAAGAATAAAAGATTTTGCCTCATTTCGCTTAATCTTTTTTGAAGAAATGAAAAATGAAGCTTATGGTACTATGATGCACAGCAGAAGACAACAGCAAAAATGGAGCATCCACTGCTAAATGATGAAACAGGTGGAAGAGAAAARRAAGAGAAGAGAAGAGAAGAGAAGAGAAGAGAAGAGAAGAGAAGAGAAGAGAAGAGAAGAGAAGAGAAGAGAAGAGAAGAGAAGAGAAGAGAAGAGAAGAGATATCTGACTAAAGGTCAGGGCACAGGGAGATATTCTTCAGCCATTAATATTATCTATTTAACATCATGCCTTAAAAATTATTTAGCATATAAAATATTACTTTAAGTTACATTTGGTTTCTAATCAGCAAGCCAGTTGTTTCATAGAAAAATTATGGCTGGGACAGCCATCTCCATGTTGTATTTCTGCACTTGACTTTTTTCTATCAATGTGTAAAGCCTTTCATTCTTCATGATATAATTTAAACATAACTATTTCAGTCTGACTGACTCYTGTCAGTCAATATCACTTTGAGCTATCCTTAGTGCTCATAGACAAATTTATATTGCTTACAAATGCAGAAAACACCGTCTCTGTCCTTGAGACAAGACATCAGGAGTGGCACTAAGTAGCGTCCAGCCTCGGATAGGCTTTTGTGTAGCCCTTCTTGATCCATCCCTAAGCCATTGAAATCATTCTCCTGAGCTTTATTTTTGCACCTAGTTGTGYAGCCTTGCAGTAGGATTATTTTGATCCCTAGCTCCTGCATGAAACTGTCATGTGAAATGGTGCCTGAAGCCTTTCCATGGTCAAAATAAATCATATCTGCTCCTTCTTTACCCATCAGCCCATTACCTTGTCAAAAAGACAAATAATGTGATTTGACATGATCTGTAATGGACAAATTGATGAGAGCTCTTACTTTACATSTTGTTTTCAATAATTTTATTTGTTATTGTGTTCTTACATGAATTTAAGTTGTTTAGTTGTATATAGTATCTTGGCTTACTTCCCCCCCCACAGTTTTCAAGGATTAGTACTATTTTTGCTTTCYTAAAGTTTTTTGGACTTCATCCATTCTGCATGAGTTCTCAGATATAAATGCTAACGGCTTTGAGATGGTCTCATTCAGTTTGCTGTATCTCCTGCTGGGAATTCTACTTGACTGAACAGATTTGAAGAAGACTCATGCTCTTCCCTAGTTTTTTACTTATAGTACAGTGGTTCTTACTTCTATTTCCATATGTCTTAATTGTGTTAGCCAATTAGGTATTTTGCTGAAGAAAAAAAAAGACATTAAACACTCAGAATTCTCAGGATATTTCACTATTGGATATCCTATCCCTTTGTGTAGAGATCTTTCTTTACTCTTCTAAATATCAGTATGCTTTCAGAATATTTTTTGCCTCCTGATAACTGCATGTCATTTTATACTTTTTTATAAAAAAGTATGCACTTTTTATATACTTTATATAAATTTTATACTTTTTTTGATTTTGTGTCTACAATTTCATGTTGTTCTTCTATACTCACCCTTAAGAAATTCTGAGAAATCCTCTCTGGTGTGCGAGGTTGCTGAAGAGTTCATATCCCAGTTAAATTTATGGCAAAACAAAATTTCTAGTCTTTCTTTGCACTGAGTTCTGTATTTGTGACCCATAAATGGCTTTTAAGAGTCTATTAGACTTTGTGCTCTTTATTCCTGTAACTTCACTTTCCCTAGCTTCTTATCTATCACTTCTCTGAGTTCATGCAAGTCTGCTTTTCTAAAAAAAAATCATATTAATCTCTTTCTCCATCTTAAGAGAAAAGAACTTCAAAATTCATATTTTCATATTAACCCTTATCCATCCACTTTCACTCTCTCAATAAGGTCTTCCCAACTGGCCACAACTGAGTTCAAACAAGTATTACTGTCCATCACCTCACTTAAAACCTCTTTCTTCTGTCTGTTCTACCTCTTTGCAAGCTGATGCCTGAAGACCTAAAAGTTTTTCACTGACACAAAAAAAAAAAAGCAACCTTCCTAGTTTTAGTTGGTAATTCCCCTTTTAAAAACACAACATCCAACACTTGCTTATATTCTATTGGAGACCTTGAACACAACAGTAAATAACCCTTATTCATTGGCCCCTGAATGTGCTGGATTGGGTAAGGACAGAGTTTATTTTCTTCACAGCAGTAAGGGGCTGTGGTTTGGATTTCTGATGGCAGCAGTGTTGCTGACACTGAGATGTTTTAGTCACTGCTGAGCAGTGCTTACACAGGGTCAGAGTCTTTTCCATATTTCACCCACACCACCAGTGAGGAGGTTGAAGCTGCACAAGGGCTTGGGAGGGGACATAGCTGGGACAGCTGACCAAAGCAGTACCCCACAGTACACAGCATCATGTGAGTACATAAGGCCAGGGGAAGAAGGAGGAAGAGGGGCATGTTCTATAAATATTCCCAGATCACAGAATATTCTGAGTTAGGAGGGACCCACAAGGATCATCAAATCCAACCTTTCAGTGAATGGTCCATCCAGGGATCAGCCCCCCTGCCTTGGTGTTGTTAGCACCTTGCTCTGACCAGCTGAGCTCATCTCAGGGTCACATTTTCAGATTGATTATTGATATTTATCTTCCCAAGTAACTGCTATGTGATGGGAACCTGCTCTCCTGGGGATAGCTGCACACCTGCCTGCCCATGGCAAGGGGTGAATGATTTCCTTGCTTTGCTTTCTTGCATATGCAGCTTTTGCTTTCCCTGTTAAACTGTCTTTATCCCAACCCACAAGTGCTGTCACTTTATCTTCCAATTCTCTTCAACATCCCACCAGAGAAGAGTGAATGAGTGATCATGTGGGACTTGGCTGCCAGCTGGGATTACACCATGACACCAATTAAGTTCAGCATGTTCTATGAGCATTTTGAGGGTTTGAATACCTTTACATCTATCGTTTATATAAAAGGCAATATCTTCTTTATTTTCAATTCAAAATTCCACTTTATTTTCAATACCATCAATATTCTAAATCTGTGAACTAATTTTCCATAATGAAAGTCAAATCATTATTTCGTTTGTGTAATAAGACATCAAGACCATCATTTGCATCTAAATCTATTCTGCTGTGTTTGATGAAACACCTAAAATGTTTAAAATACAACTTACAATATAACTTTCCTCTTTTCTATGTTAAATCTTTAAGACTGACCTGTAAACTTATGCTTCCATCATTTGCTAATCTAGACTAAAATTTTTCTCTCCCATWGCTTTGATAATGTGCCTTCATCTTTGGTATGACCACAGTGAAAATTCCAGTGGAAGAAATGAACCTCACCCCTGTTCACTTGTTCCCCTAAGAACATCACTCATGGAAATGAAAATCAAGTCATCCTGCCTACAAGTCTGCAGATACACATTTTTATTCAATTTATCTATACCTATGTGGACTGKTACCAATAGCTATGGACACTAAAGGGAATTCCAGCCCAGCTCTCATTTTTACTCCAGGAGCTGTGTAGCCACTTACCTTCCTGAGATGACTCCTGGCAGCATCCATACAGCCTATGACTTGGGCTTATAAAGCTGCCAGTGCCAGGACTTTGGGTAAATGAATTAATCTGCCTTCCCACCATTATTACTCTGTGGTTCCAGCACACTGTCTTCTCCCTTGTCCCTTTAAAAAGCACTATTTCCTAYTTAATTTGAAAAATGTTACCCACCTGACTGTTCCATCCCACTCTTAACCACATTTATTCTCTTCATTTTATGTGATGCACATACATGTACTCCACATCTCGAGTAGGATCTCACTTCCCTGTTCTATTATGATTGTAACAACTCTTAATAGATGATTTATTTAAGAACTTTTACCTCAAGATTGTAACTCTTTTTTTCCCACTGATTAAAGCTATTCCTTGACTTTTTGTACCTTTTTMCCCTCAGAATTACTGGAGCAACATATGCTCATTCAGATTTTTAGCTGATGTTTATCAGTCTGATCTCTTTAAATTCTCTATTTTTAGAGTATTATCTCGTTATCATTTGTGAACTCCCAGAAAGCTCTCAGGATCACCATACTTGGTCCAAATACTTACATGGTTAAACTTCTGCATTATATATGTCCAAAGGGATAAGGCATGTGTATGGCATTTTCCTACATTTCTAACAGGCTGTATTCATTCATGTAATGCTAAGAGAAATAAATGAAAAAAACCCCACATTTAAACAAATTATCATTTCTCARTTACAAGACTGGAAATGTGCTTTTATAGAGTCTATTTGGCCAACTCCTTTCATTAGCTCACTTTGTTGGCAATTCAAACTTAACAAATGCCTTTTTCCCTGCTGTACTTTTAGAGTAGATCACTTTTCTCTTTGCCACGATCATCCATGATATTTTCACAAATTCAAGTCMCTCTCAGAAATTATTTTTCTCTATTTCACAGTTATTTTACTTGGGTTTCCAGCTCTTTGTCATCCAGGTACATGTTCCCAAAGCTGTTGARGCCAATATAGGTATCAGTCTCCAACAGCAGGTCAGTGGCCTTCTTGCAATATTTTCCTTGTCTCTCTGCAGCTGCAATATACTGTCATCTGCAGCTTTGCTGGGGAAGAGAGCAAAGACATAAAACAGAAATTGTTCTAGGGAAGGAACAAAAAGAAAACTAGGTAAAGTTAAGAATGAATGTGAGAAAGATAAAAATATTCAGGAGACAGGTTTCTTTTCTCACATGCCTCAGCTCATATTGATTATATCCACAATAAGCCACCTACACAGTCACAGCTTCTAAACTGTATATGGATTAAAAATATTGACACCAAGAAGCTGTCAGATAGTTCTTGATAACTTGTTAAGAAATGTTAAAGAAAGGAAAATTAGGAAAAATATGAGGCAGGGATAGAAATAAAGAAAGTGRGTAATTTCAAATCTAGCAACTTCTACATATTTACCTCTTATATAGTTCCCTGGGAAATGCCAGTAAACTGTCCCCTGCCTCAAGCCTCTCTCAAAGATCATGCAAACTCAAAACTAGCCTATATAATTTTTTGTGTTAAGGAAAAACCCCACCAAGTGGTAACTAATTGAGCACATCTCAATTTGCAAAAATTATTAAGAAAAACAGTTGAAGCTGAAGAGTAGCAATGACAGTGGTTATCATGAAAAAAACTCCTTGGTAGCAAACTTATCTTGTCCTATTAATTTCATTGTTATTKTATGTGTAAATAAAATGAGCAATTATATATGTAAATAAAACGAGGCCCAATGAAATCTCTACTTCAAAATATTCTCCCAAGGGAGCCAATTACCAGCTCCTTCACTTAACACACTAAAATCCTGCAACATAAAAGAATAAAAAACTTCTAACAGACAGCAAACTATACTAGATGATTCACCATGAAAGGTCTTTCCCATATCTGATTTCTATGAATCAAGGATCCATAAAACCATCAATTTTCAGGGGCTGTCACCCCCATTTCCTCACTAGTAATTTCTGTTATCACTGGAAAACAAAGTTACAAATAAAGACACCARTGAAAAGCTGCTAGCTATCTGTATTTTAAATGCAGATCTTTTATTCAAATGCTGCTATGACATAYAACATTTCCCAAAAAACCCCATTGGTCTGCATAAAATTTTATCCAAGTAAAAATATGTTGCAATGTTAATTCCTGGAAATAAAAATAGAATTGAAAGTTGATACACTTTTATTCCTTTCTGCTCTCATCCTAATCTAGTRCAAGAGTACAGACCTGATGCAATTCTATCATGTAATTAGATGGTTCAAGATCAAATGTCTTGTGTTACATTGTTAAAGCAAAATCAGGACTATGTTAAATATCAATAGTTCAACCTGTCCTGTTCTCATGAATGGGCTTCTTAGATGCATGTGCAGTAAATGAGGATTAGAAAATAAATAAATAAATACATAAATAATTWAAAAGACCAMATATATGGAATCTAGGTGTTTTTCAGGCATTTAAGTTGCTCATCATTTTGTCTAGTCTACCATATTTATCTAATTTATGGGGGTTTCCTTAGAGTTCTGCYTGTTTTCCACAACTACTTTATTTTTCTGTTATCCATGAAAAGAACAGTAATATGTTGACTTCTCATGAATTGTGAGGAAACAAAATTATTAATTTTAAAATAAATAAAACACTTGAAATTGTAGAACATAGATACCTGAGTCTTACTTATGATAACATTATGAACTAGTTCCACTCAGAATATGGGTAAGTAAGTGAAAATAAGCAAGAACAAGTGTTGTTGTTCCAGCATTTGTTAACTTGCATTTTTTAACATGTGCACAAGAGGCTTACTCGGAATGTGAGAAAGTATGAAGAATAAAATGAGACCAATAAAAACAGTGGCAATAGAAATGAAAAATTAATTTCCACATTAAAATTTTAAAATACAGGCTAATAATAAAACATCCACTTAGGTGGTTTTCCAGTCTGAAGGAACATCTTGTAGAACACCAGTTATCACAAACACACAATTTAAAACTAAGTACTAAAGAGGGGAAAATTTTGGTTTTTACATAACATTGAAGTTATRTAAGGTTTCTCATCATTCTCTCACATGCAAACTCTTTCAAGCAGGTCAGTTTTGCCTAGCTTGACAAACTTCCAAATTAATTTCATAGCTCTGAAMTACATAAAATATTCAAGTCTCCATGTATCTCTTTAGGCATTTGTGCCGGTTTTGGCTGGGGTAAGTTAACTTTCTTCCCAGTGGCTGGTATGGGTCTCTGTTTTGGATTTGTGCTGAACAYAGGGCTGGTGATACTGAGCTGGTTTTGTTATTGTGAGGAGAGCTTGCCCARAGCCAAGRCCTTTTCTGCTTTCTRTAACAACACACTGGAGAGAGAGTYTGAGTGCTTGGGAGGTTGGGAGGAGACACAACTGGGACAGGTGACCCCAAATGACCAAAGGGATATCCCARACCTTATGGCATCGTGCTCAGTRTATAAACTGGGGGAAGAAGGAGGAAAAGCAGGGATGTTTGGAGTGATGGTGTTTGTTTCCCCATGTCACCCTTGCATGTGATGGGGCCCTGCTCTCCTGGAGATGGCTGAACACCTGTCTGCCCATGGAAAGCAGTGAATTAATTCCTCAATTTGCTTTGCTTGCATGTGAGGCTTTTGCTTTCCCTATTAAACTGTCTTTATCCCAACTCATGAGTCTTMTTCCTATTCTGTCCCCAGTCTCTCTGCTGGGAGGGGAGTGAATGCGTGGCTGCATGGGGCTTGGCTACTGGCTCAGGTTAAGCCACAACAGAATAATGAAAATGTATCAAAATKCTTTGAAGAGTGATGTACAGTATTTTATTTCTGTATTGAAATTACTGTTCTCTAGTTCTCACAGCTACAGAAGCAAGATATTTTATTTGTAAGCAATATGTTTTTAATTTTTATATCATATGGTTTAATGAAAATGTAAGAATCCTAAGCCAGTGGCCTTAATCAGTTCTGACTGATGAAGGAATTTTGAGAAATAATTTTTTTACTTCTTGTTGGCGTTTTTTATGAAATCTGAAATACCAATGTTGTTTGTACAAAATGTTCTGWATTGATCATGCTCAGAACTCAAAATTTAGTATCACTGAACTTAACACTAACTTTTAAACACATTGCATAATGAAAGTGAAGTTTCTTATATGGAACTAAATTTTCCCGTATTTTCTTTTGTTTTGCAATGCATATTATTTGTCTCTTTATGACCTRTGAAGAACTTACCCAGAAAATTTTATTTAAGGAAGTATATTGATCTTAGTGTTGCCAAGGCAGCCAAGCTAGCTGTAATGAATGTAATGCTCACATCAAGTGAAAAATGGAGAAATRTTTTTTCAAATGAAAAAACTTAATTTGCCCAATACATGAGCTGTACAGACAAACAAAAAGATCAGTTTCCAACACCTGGCTTAGGAGAAATGATTGAATAAGTTTTTGTTAGTGCTCATTTGTGTTAATCAGTTTGCTATGAATACTAATTTGATAACAATGGTATAAAAGTTTGTTGACTGTCATATGCAATCCTACAGAAAAAAAATCCAATTGTTTACACCTTCAGCTGTAAATTTAAGGTTATATGAAAACACAGTTGAATTCTAGTTTACTTGAGCTAGCCCTCCTTAGTTCACTCTAAGAAACCTTGGGAGAACACAC
Organism: Cardinalis cardinalis; assembly: GCA_014549065.1. Taxonomy (NCBI): domain Eukaryota; kingdom Metazoa; phylum Chordata; class Aves; order Passeriformes; family Cardinalidae; genus Cardinalis; species Cardinalis cardinalis. The sequence continues at coordinate 1,852,782 of JACDOX010000031.1, forward strand.
TGCTGCTCTTAGGGCTYAGTACAAATTTTCCAAACTGCTCTGATTCAGTTCACAGTAGGTTGTCTCTCCATACCTCCATCTTCAACCTGAATAATGAAATAAAATGATGTTTTTTCTTTAAGCAGCACCATCTCCCAGCTCAGAAGACTATCAGAGGTGCATAAACAACTAAAACTGGCCCACACCTACTTAGCACACATAAGCAATTCAGTCACTGTAATGCCTTCCAGGTCCTAAACAGATTACTAAGTTCAAAATTGCTCTTTTATTTATTCCTCAGCAGTATAATAAATCTTGAATTATTTTCTGCCCRGTAAATAGTGGGGCTTTGAAAGAAATGCCTTTTGCCACCATCCTCCTCACATCCCGACAGTGAGGTCACCCCTCAGAAATAGGAGCTCTTGGCTTGAATCACTGAGTCAGTGATCATGAAACCTGAGACAGCAGGAGCAGTCAAGATAGTGAAATCTGATGATGATTCTTTAAGACATACATGCCTAAAACTTTTGCTCAGAAATGATAATACTAGAATCTAAATGACTCACCTTCCTTTCTGGTGGGAGATATTTATGTGCATACACATAATTATATAAACATGTATTTGCAATGTGAYGTCTTTATGCACTTCTTGGGGAAGAGATCTKTCCTTTAAGTASAAAACKGAAGAAATAAAAGTGCAATGTACCATGAATATTATGTTTTTCTCTTAATGGCAGTACATTATATGTACTAGAAGGCCTTTGTGGCCTTCTAGTACATATAATATTCATATTCAAGCTCATTTCAGATCTCATCTTTCATTAATTAAGGTAAATTAGTTGCTCATTCTCCACTGAAAATTMATTTTATCTTTCATATCTCAATTAGCTTGTTTTTTAGCCAATAATAGATTTTTTTTTTTCTAATTCTTTAGCAGTTCACTTCCATATGTCTCTATAGAAGCTTTGTTTTGCTATAAGGTCAGTCCTTGTTATCACTTCCAGGTAAGCTAAGARCCATTACATACACAGCTCCTTCTATTTCAAAACAAGTGACTAATGAACAGTCCTTTGACATCATTATTTTTGCCCCTAATGTTATGGTTGATAATATGCTTTTGCAGCCTCACTGACAACAGCAGAATCATCCCACCTCTCCYTTTCAACACCTTGTGTTTTAAATTTTCAAGTAGTTTATTTACTTTCAGTTTTCCCAACAGATATTTTAATCTTGTTCAAGTTCCATCAGCATCCCGAACTGGAATATGACTGAAGACCCAGACAGTTCCCAGAAAAGCCTGTCAGCAATCTGGATTAACACTTGCACCATGAGAACTTGTGTAAATTAGATGCCTTCTGCACTCATCCTCCTTTGATTAGCCTCTCAGATATGACATGTATACTCAAAACTATGATAAAATAGGATCATAAAATCTAACATCCCAAAAAAAAAAACCACCAAAAAAACCAAAACAAAATGAAGAAAACAACAACTACAAAAACAAAACAAACAAGCAAGAAAAATCCCCAAAACTACAAACAAAACCAAACCAACAAAAAACCCAAGAATCCCCTTAGCAACTTGTAAGCAAGAACATGAATGGCTGTGGGTTATAGAAACTGTGCAAATGTAACAAAGCTTTTACTGTGGTATTTGGTTTTCATTTTGGTGGCCATCAAAAAACCAATATTTATATTTTACCACATATAAAAAGACACTAATTAATCTATGAAGATAAATCCATCCAACTCTAATTTTCCTGTTCCAGGTGGCCTTGGATATAATCCTAAATTATGGGTTAAAATATGAAAAAGTAAAATAATTCAGCCTATACATCTATTTAAATAAAATTGCCTTACGTGATTGTTAGAAGAAAATAAACACCATAGAATATCCTGAGTTGGAAGGGACCTCCAGGGATTATTGATTCCAGCTCCTGGCCCTGCACAGGAGACATATACACTGTCTTTTACATGGAATTCAAGACTGTGCACTTGTGGCATAAGAAGACATTTCTATGCAGCCTGTGAAGGCGTCAGAGCTTCAGAGAAGGGCAGAACTCGGGGACATTTCTAAATGCTTCTGCTCTATAGCAGCATGCTCCATGAAGTCAGACGCACTGGTTTCTATTCTGAAGCTCCAAATTCCTTCCTTTCTGAGCACATGATTTCCAGGTCAGCAGCCCAAACTTCTTGTACAGTGCTCATAGGCACAGATGCCTAAAAGCATCTAAGACCTCTAACTCTAAGCAATTAAGATGTTTATTGCCTACAGCCTCGGCCTGTAACAGCATTTCCTTCCAAAGCCTCTAGAGTCTTAACATTGTAAGCTGTTTTTTGAACTTCTCCTTTTACAGTAATTCCGGGTTTTTTCCATTTTCTCCTTCAGGAACAATGCCAAAAAATTTACTTTTCTGGAAAACCACTTGTCTAAAGAAATGCATGATTTGATTTGTATCTTAAGTTCTATATTTTGTGCTCTAGAATGACCCTGGTTGAGCAGGGAGCTTGGACCAGATGACCCGCTGTGGTCTCTTACAACCTGACCCATTCTGTGATTTTTAATTTATATTTTGTGTTAATGCTGATAATTAATAGGCTAAGGCCAGTCTTTTCATACTCTCGTGGATTATAGAGAGTACATTAAATCTYGGAAGCTTGCAGAAGTTAGCAGTTCTGTCTCCTCTTACTGCCAGATCTGTTCATCCCAGAAATCAATAAAAGGTTTGAAGAATGCATTTATCTTGAACACACACACATGAAAGTTTATGAATGAGAAGCAGCTGTAATTTAAAACTGTGCCTGCAGACAGATGTCATGAATTATTTTTAGTAGTTACAACAACATCTTGGGCAGAAGTCTRAAAAGCACTTGCATATATACTTGTACATATAAATCCAAATCTGAGATTCTCATAATCTTTCCTCAGTTTCTGCATAACTCTTTAAATTCTGCATGTTCCCCACATGTCCTGAATTTAAATGCATTCCTAAAAGAGCAACAGTCTTAAAAAGCCAAGTGTTGTGGCCCAAGCCTGCCTRTGACTAACAATTAAGCTGTCCTCTGCCTTTGTCCATGTCAGGCTCTCCAAGGCAGTGAAAGCTAGGTGCAGGCACAAAATGCAGGTGTAGTAATCCCTGTCCTTTGAAATAGGTTGATGGAAGTGTCAGGCTATCAAATGTTACATCAGGCAACAGTTAATTGATAAAAAAACACCTGCCCAGTGATACATGATGGGATCAGGTTCCTCACAAAATGGAATGACATTTCCTGTAAGACAATGTAATGGTTATACAGTTTGCACAGGAGGAAACTCAATTAACTTTTTATGGTGCAATAAACTTTGAAGTTCTTGCTGCAATAGCTGGCACCTCTTTGGGAAATGAGATGGAAAGCATCTGCTCTCAAAACAGACCATCCGCTGTTTAGGCTGACTCTCTAGAGACACAGATTTGAATCCCTCAGGGAGATGATGGCATTCAAGCCAACCAGCTGCTTCTTCCCAAATGCTCCAACGTGGAAGGGCAACATCACACAGCACACTGACAATACAGCAAGGAGAGGCATCACTAACAACTCTCTGTCTCGTTAAGACCCTTCTATCACATTTTGAGAAAGGATTAGTTCTTCTCACGTGTGTTAGGCTTGCTCAGTTCAACTGTAATTGATTAGGCCAATGGGGACATTAAACATAAACTTGGCTGATAGACACAGATGGTATTCAGCCTGCTCAAGTCTATTTCTATAATGTAGATGTTCTACATTTAAAAGAAGTTTGAGAGCTTCTATTACTTTAACAGAGAGATAATTGGCCCAGTCACTGGACTAAAGAAAGCTGTTGATGTCATCCTGGGTGGACACCCACACTTCATCACCTGAATATATATCTCCAGCTCTGGATAGCTATCAATCATATCTAGCTCTAGATATAATATAATTAGATCTAAACCCCCTAGYTCACACACAGAAAACACCCCTAAAACTGATAGGTTGTATCTTACCTTAGCTGCAGAAAAAATCTAGGATGAAAAAGAGACAGGACTCTTATGCAACTGGACTTGCATGGAATAAATTCAACATTATCATCTAAAAAAATATCCTCAGAGATAGAAGCCAGGGAGTCAATTGTATCTACTGACCAGACTCACTGGGTATCCTGGATAAGAGAATATTAATTTCATAGAATTGTATGAGTTATGAGCCTGACCCCATACATTTGTTTAACAATTACCAACATGGCTTGTAYAGTGGTCTCAAATTGAAGGTCAGCCTCTGATTCACCTGACACTGAATTTACTCTGATTGGAGTCAGACAAGCCCAGAGCTGTTCACTGGCTTCACATCAGTGCTTTTCAGCTCTCACTTTCTCTCTGTGAGRAAAAGGTTTTCAAGCTTTCCAAAAGATTGCTGACAACTCTTTAAAGACTTGAAAAACCAGTCAGTGAGTCATGTTTGGTGGGATGCTAATTAGTACTGATAATTAATGCTTTATATTGTCTTTTATCTTCAAAGCATTTAAGAAATGCTGACTTGGCATTAATTCTTCCAGTGTCTTGTCTAACCTTGCTGAGTATACTAGCAATTGAACAGCTGATTCAAAAGAAAAAGAAAAAAAAAAAAAAAAAAAAAACAAAAACCAACCAAACAAACAAAAAAAAGCCAAACCAAAAAACCAAAAAAGGCCAAGAGAGAACAGCTCAATGTCCAGTTTCTACCTGTGCTGTGTAATATTTTCATAAGCACACAACTCTGCAATAGGTCCCTACTACAGGCAGAAACTGACCATATCATAAGTTCAGACATGGCTGAATRAATTCCTTAAACTTTAAAAGGGATTTATCTGTCATGTATACATTTATGTTTATTTACATTTCACAGTGTGCAYCCACACACTGTTTTTTGTGWCTCCAGTTCTTAGRTGCCTGAATACTCCAGAGCTCCAGRCAAAGCTTTAYTCCTTACGTCTTATTTGCAGGCATAAATTTTAATATTTATCAAGGAACCCAACATCTAGCTGCTTCAAAACACAATTTCTGTTTTGTAGGGCCAGCCTTAAATGATTCATAGAAGCGAAGTTCTGGAAAGTATCTCAAAGATCTTTCTTGTGCTCGTAGAGAAGATCAGATTTTATTTTTTTAACCAAAAAMATATTGACCAATTTCTCTTTCTAGAAGCATTAACAACAGAGGGAACAGAACGGAAGAGTATATAGRGTTGTTCAGGGAAACTTCCAAGGATGGAAATTTCATTACATTTCTTGACTATCTATTCAAGTGCCTAACAATTTTCACCCTGAAATTTTGTTCCTCATGTTCWGTTACAATTTTCTTTATTGCAACCTGTGGCAATTAAATACCTCTTGTCTTTTTGTTGTTCACCTCCTACAAGAGTCTGGCTTTACAAAGGACTTTTGGGTTACTGAAGACAGAAATTTAAACCCCTTTTAACTTTCTCATCTCCAGATCAAGCAAATCCAGTTCACTCCATCTCATCCAATATGTGCTCCAGTCACTCAATCCTCTTAATGACATTTTTCTGGACTAACTTTAGTACTGGAGCATGCAAAGCTGAACATAATATACCAGATGTAGCCTTCAAAATGCCAGGTGAAGGGGAATAAATACTTTCTTTAACAGCTTTGACCTGCTACCTACACTCTAATCTGGTGATTCACATTCAATTTTTTGGCCACCACCACCCCAAGGTCTTTTTTGCAGTACTGCTGCCTCAGCAGCATGTATTGCTGYGTGCATTCATGCATTTGTTCTGTTGCAGATGCAGGATTTTGCATTTGCTTTAGCTAAACTCCATCATGTTTGTCTCATGAAAGTATTAAGTAGAATMATTCTGATACTGGCCCCTGATTGTGCTGGTTTTGGCTGGGATGATCTTCTTTGTTGTAGTAGATTTGGGCTTATGTTTTGGATTTCTGATGGAAGCAGTGTTGATAACACAGGGATGTTTCAGTTATTGCTGAGCAGGGCTTAGAGAGTGTCAAGGTTTTTTCTGCTCCTCACCCCACACCACCAGTGAGGAGGCTGGGGGGGCACAAGAAGTTGGGAGAGGACACAGCTGACCCCAGCTGACCAAAGGGATACCCCACACCCTGTGGTGTCATGCTTAGCATATGAAGCTGTGGGAAGGAGAAGGAAGGGGAGGATGTTTGGCATAACTGTGTTTTTCTTCCCAAGTCACCATAATGCATATTGGGGCCCTGCTTTCCTGGGGATAGCTGAATGCCTGCCTGCCCACGGGAGATGGTGAATGCATTCCTTGTTGTGCTTTGCTTGCATGTGCAGTTTTTTCCTTTGCCTTTATTTCAATCCATGAGTTTTCTGACTTCTACCCTTCCAGTTGTCTCCAGAATCCCAGCACAGGGGGAGTGAGCGAGCAGCTGCATGGCACTGAGCTGCCATCTGGGATTAAATCACAATAATGAGGAATATCACTGCCAGTTAGAGTTCAACTTGCTGACCACTACCTTAAAGCCTRTTTAGACAGTTTTCTATCCAGTTTGTGTTCCATCCAGTCTGCATCTCCTCTTCTAGGCCACATGTTTGTTATGGGAGACTTGTCAAAGGCCTTGCCTGTTCCAAGGCAAATGACGCACACCACTCCCTCCAGCCTGTACAAAGACTTACTTGCATCTAAGAAGGCAATCAGTCAAGCATACTTTGGCCTTGGTAAATCCATGCTGTCTGTTCCCAAACACAGTCTTGTCACAGGCTTGAAAACAATTTCCGTGAGGTCTTTCTCTGTAATCCTCTGAGAGAGTGAGGGGAGACTGAGTGACCTATTGTTCACTTTATCATTCTTCCTGCCCTTTTTGAAAAGCATGTAACATCTGCTTTTTCCCAGTCATCAGGGACTTCCTTCAATCACCATGAGCATTCAAAGATAACCATCAGTGGTCTCACAGTGGTGTCTGTGCTCTTCAACCTTTCCTCATAGTTAAATTTTTTTAATCCTCTTATCATTCTTTTGATTTCCTCTGTACATTTCCAGTTCATTGAAGTTTTTTAAGAACACAGTGACCAACACTGGACACGGTGCTCCTACTATTACATACCACTGCACCTTAAAATGAAGAGCATCATTGCATTGTTGACAAATGCKCCATTTTTGTTTCATGATAGATCCCACACTGACTAAGTGGAAAGCACTGAAGTCCACTAAGGCAAAACAAAGACATTTCTGATTCATAATAAAAAGCTCATATTACCAGGAARTGCCTTTCTCTCAGGAGAGATTCAGGTTTCTAACATATTGAGTTCAGTGAGATTTCATAATTTATAGCATCCATCATGATCAGAATGATAAGATTCAGTGTCCTTGATMAAGAATTTTGTGACACAGAATTACTACAGATGAGCTAATAAAAATAATTCCATTGTTATATTAGACTCATTATATATGTCTGCCCTACCATAAAATGTGGAAATATTCTATTTCTTCCCCAAACTAGGTCACAAAAGTATTTTAGTAGCTGTTTCATATAGTTTTGCATCTAATGTTAAATGCTTATTCTGAACTCTGGAGTGCCTACATTTATTAAATAAAAATTTAAAATTTTCAATGCAAAACAAAGAAAATGAAGGAAGGAATTTGTAATCCTCACTCTGCAGCTGACTGCTTCAGATGTTCATTTCACCATCTAATTAAAACATCATTTCAATTTCTCACAGAAACACACTATCAGTTACAAGATACCTGGAAATAATTTGATTTGATGTTTATACACGACAACCAAATAAGCAGGCTGCCACAGTCTGCAGGAAGGGAACATGAAATATTACCTGACCCAGCCTTTCATAGGAAAGGGAGCCTGGATGATTGTTGTGGGAGGCAGACCAGCAGGGATGACAGTGACTTGGCCTTGCCAGAGTACACAGGTGGCCTCAAGCTGAGACCATGGGAAACAGGTTGCTAAGGAGGGTAACATCCAGCTAAGTTATGGAGAGGTGCATGGAATCATGGGAAAGGCTATGTTAATATGTTCATGCCAAATAAGGTGATGTTCCAAATTCTTGTTAGTGATTGGTTAGTTACGTTCTCCATATAAAGTAATGTTTGTAGTTCTTGTTGTTCATTGGTTCCCTGCCCTCAGCCACCACGGTATATATTATCATGTTTTCCCCATTTTGAGGTCTTCAAAGTAACGCTGTATTGTATTTTGGGGTTTTGTGGTTGAGATGACTCTTGAGGTATTAGAAAGGTGGGGTTTTTTTCTTAGCTTTGTGACTGAGGAAGAAGTTGAGATTCATTGGTTTTGCTTTTCAAGGTTGTTTATTTTTTTTTATTTATTACATTTTTTTCTCTGACTTGTTGAGATTTGTTTAGCAGGCTGAGTTGTGGCACACTGTCTGCTTTTGGGGTGGTGTTAACTTTTTATACTAAGAACTAYRTRTATTTTATTTACAATAAATTTTAATACCTATTATTTATGTTAGTTTGTTTTTACTTTAAACTAATTGAAAAGCATCACTATTACAGTAGAAGATGGAGAAGAAGGACAGGATACACTTAGATTTTTTTATTTTGCTTCATGAACTCTTATTCTAAAACTCTAAAATTTTACTTTTTTACCTTRTGAGAAATTAACTATCATTTTACTCAAGCTTTTGTGGCTTGTAAATCTTCACATAAAGTTGGTAATTTTTTTTCCATGGACTAAAATCAAAGGCACAGGTGTTTTTGACTTCGTGCCAAGGTTTTGGAGCTTTTTGCCAGGGTCTCGAATTACTCAGGGCAGCCAGAGGAATGTCCTGGGTCCCAACAATTGTASGCAGCCTATCCCTTTATTTGTACATTATTAAAGTTTTGCTTTCCGGGTTTACTTCACTGTTCCTGCTTCTTCATCACCGACGTTAGGTGACGTTCCTGCAGGCGGGCTGTGTCGCCAGTCCTTGTCATCAAGGATCCATTGTCGCTCCTGGGGCTGGACCAGGCAGCGACGGATATTGTCTAGAATCCTGTTGCATTGCATCTTGAAAAAACCTCATGTGATAAGGACTCTGCTGCATCCCTGCGGAGATTGTTCCAGTGACTGACTGGTTTCATTCATTTCATTCACGGAAACACTTCTTCCTAATGTCAAGATGAAACCTCTCCTGGTTTTACTTGTACCCATTGCCCCTGGTCTTCTCCATGGGGCTCCTAATGAAAAGAGAGACTCTGTCTTCTTTGTAACCACTCTGCAGGTACTGGAATACCACGATGAGGTTCCTCCTATGTCTTCTCTTCTCCAGGGTGAAAAGACCTAATTCCTTCAATCTTTCCCATCAGGACATGTTCTCCAGCCTTTTGATCATCTTTCTGGCCCTTCCTTGGACCCTTTCCAGCCTGTCTGCACCTTTCCTGAATGGTGAGTACCAGGCCTGGACACAGTACTCCAAGTGTGGCCTAAGACATGCTGAATAAAGTGGGTGACACACCTTTATCTCTGCTAGTAAAGCTCTCATGGATACAGTCCAGGACCTGATTTGCCTTTGTTGCTGCAGCTTGACTCATGTTCATGTTGTGGTCCACCAGGACCCCCAGGTCTCTCACAGAAAGGTTGCTCCCAGCCACACAGATCCCAGCCTGCCCTGGGTTTTTTTGGTTATGTTATCCCAAGTGCAGGACCTTGCACTAGCCTTTGTTAGACATCATACAGCTCTTGCTGGCCCACTCTTCCTGCTTGTCTCTGTCTCTGACAAAGGGCTCTCTCTTCTGACACATCCACCTCACCATCCAGTTTGGCATCATCAGCGAACTTGGTGAGCGTGTTTTCAATCCCTTCATCCAGATAATTTATGAAGATGTTTACCAGCCTGGAGCCCAATATTGATCCCTAAGGGACCCTGCTGGTAACAGACTGCCAGCCTGGGTAAAAAGCATTGATCACCACCCTCTGAGTGCAGCTTGTCAGCCCCTTTGCTACACATCTCACAGATCACACATCCACTCTGTATCTTGCCAGTTTGCCTAGGAGAAAATTGTGGGAAACAGTGTCAAATGCTTTGTTGAAGTCCAGGCAAACAACATCCAACACACTCCCCATGTTGACAGAGGATGTTATGTTGTTGTAGAAGGTGTTCAGGTTAATCTGGCATGATTCATCTTTGGTAAATCTGTGCTAATTTTTCCCAATCACCTGCTTCATTTGGAGGGTAGTAGTTTCTGGGAGGACTAATCCCATTATTTTCCCAAAAATTGAACTAAGACTAATGAGTGTGGAGTTTCCTTTGGCCCATCTTATAGATGGGTTTGACAATGCATTTTAAAATGCTTACACTAAAATTGAACTTATACTGATAAATAAAAAAAGGTTGATTTCTCTTACATTTACTAATATTATTGATTCTTCCGTGATTATGGCTACTGCTAAGTAGCTTTTCATTGAATTTTTCTCTGACTCAAATATTAAATTTGGGGAATTAGGTTTTGACTGTGTTTAGAAATTGTTTCATGAGTATTTATGAAGAAATATCAGTACTTTGAAAGTTATTAGAAAGTATAATCTACACTGCATTTTAATGAGGTCATGTAAAATTCAGATATTAATACTTTCATGTTTACTTCTAAATAATTAATTTCTAAATGAACTATCAGATGCAAACCAAAATWATATTCAAATAAATCTTAATTTTCAATAAAATGTTCTTTAGAATTTTCTTTATTTAAGATGTAGAAGCAAACTCTACAGTGGTTTATTCATCCAATCTTCTACTCTTATACAGTTTCAAAGGAAAACATATGAGAAACAGTTGGAATCATATTTTACACTGTATTGAAATAGCATGATATAGATCACCACTTTTTATCTATTGTCCTTTTTTCTAGTGAGAGAAACTTGATCTAGACCTGCTATCTGAATGATTTTCTGCATTTTTGAAATATCCTGGGTCCATGTCCTCCATAATTATAAAAAAGCCCATCTAAAATTTTCAAAATGGTCTAAGTACTTAGAATACTCTGTAGTTAGAATAGTTAGAAACTTTAATTCTAAACAGTCTTTCCAACTACACACCATCATATTTTGTCTGTCTCTGATCAAATATCAAGACGACCACTACTATCATTTTACTAGAAATTAGAAGGAACAAGGAATATTTTTTTCCTCACTATTCAACAAACAGCAAATTGGCAAATCGCTTTGCATAAGACTGGAAAGTCTCCAGGTAGATCAGTTTCTGAGGCAATTTAAAAGTATTAAAATAATTAAATTTTAAAAAACATTACCTTTTTTCTTTTTCTTTTCTTTTCTTTTCTTTCCTTTTCCTTTTCTTTTTTCTTTTCTTTCTTGTTTTTCACAGAGTGTTCCTCCTTTATATTAAATAATTTTCAGCTGTAGGTTTACAGTGGGAAGATTCAGGAGCAGAAACACCAATCTCAATAGCCACTGAGTTAACAATTTACACATCCCCTTCCCCGTACAGCACAGAAGTGTCTCTCTGACTTCGGCAAAGATGAGAAATAGTAAAAAAGCCCAGAAACTATTGCTACACAGCTGCCAAGAACATATTTGTGGCAAACACACATACCCTAGTCCTCTCTGTGTCACAGTGGTTTTTCATTACTTTGATATGAGAGGGAAGCAGGCCTGATGAGGAAGGTGGAGAGCAGCTGAGTTCCCATTTACACAATGGATGCCTCTTCCCTGCTACATTCGTCTTTTTTAAACTATTTTTCTCTTGAGATCAAAATGAATTATCTGTATCATAAACTTTATTCTCTTTTCTTTTTTTATTTCTGAACAATGACTCAGAGTGGAACCTGAAAATTTAAGTGATATTTTCTACTGCTTCATTATTCACAGATATTCTTGGCCTTAATATTTAAAATTGTTAGTAATACTGTTTTCTTTGCTTCTGACCCAACTTTTTTTGGGGTTGAAAACAAAAATATAACTATGACTGTTTCTGGAAGCCTTTCCTGGCAGGGATTGAACGCACCAGTCACAGGTAAGCAGTAAAAAAAAAGCATCTTTTTCAGACATAGGAGGGATTCCATTTCTTTGCTCTGTGAGAAAAAGTCAATACGTTATCACCATAGCAATGCTCACTCTGAGCTTAACAGTTTCTGTGAGGAAAGGAAATGCAGGCAGTGTATTTTGCAGACAGAAAATTATTTCAAATGGGTGTCCTAAGAAATCCAGCACTGAATGCTTCATCCCTGTTCTTCATTATATTAACAGCAGATTGTTTAAACTTTCCAGGGTGCTAAAATTCACTGGAATCTTGTGCATTATTGAAATACTTAAATATTATTGATGATAACKTTTTCCTTCAGATATTTAGTCTGTTCTTTAACACAGATGGAGAGAGAAATATCTCCCAATGAATTCACTGAATAACCTATTCTTTAGGAGTTTTTGTGTTCTTTTGTACTGAATGGGAAATACTCAACAATTACTTTAGTAAAGACAGCCATTTTCTTGATTTCACTACTATCCTGGCAAAGACCTGCCATTTTACCTCCAAACAAGTTTGCATTTTGTGCTGTTGAAACTATGGAAAGGAAAAAGCCTTCTCAAAAGCAGCATTCCTTCATGAAATTTTCTCARAAACACTCACTGCAATCTTTAGATGTTCAAAGATTCAAAGTTCATTAAAACTCACAAAAGTCTAGGGCATACTAGACTGTATGCAAATAGAAGTGGACTGCAATTAAGTAAAGTTTGTAACAAACTCTCCACTCTCCCATTGCTTGTAATTATTTGGATTATGAAAACACTCTGAAAACGTGTTCTTGGTAACTGCTAATATTGCAGCATCATCAGTGTTGTATTTTCTATTTACCAGACAATTTTCTTTGTAACTGTTGGCAAGTAGTATAGGATAGATACTACTCACCCACCCAGTCTCTTATCTATTTTGAACCCAAGTTATGGAGTTCTGGACACAGTCTACACAATTAAAACAAAGCTTCACATTTAAAACAAAGGCTGAAAAGGCTGTGATATTCGGTGACATTATGTAAGTCTTCACTATATAGTGAATTTTATGTGAAGAAGGCCAGAGCTTTTGGAGCTCTGAGAATGGGAGTTGAATTCCCAAAGCAACTGAGATCCACCAAAGTTCTCCTCAGTTACTACCCAGGACATGAGACAAAGAGGAAGAAATAAAGAAATATCACAGCAAGAGAAATTATACATCATGGGATTTTTGGGCTTAAACTCAATTGAATAAATTTTAGTTTATTCACATATTTCATACATGCAGAACTCAATGAATAAATTTTTAGTTAACTAAACTGTTTCAGTAGTTTAATGTATTCTAGGAAAAAATTGAAAAAACCCAACAAAATGGCATTTCTATTTCAAGACATGCAGTTTCAGTGAAACATTCATTAAAGAAAACACAGAAAATATCCTATTACTTGAACTGTGGTATTCTGCCATACCAGAGGGTGCCTTACACCTTAGGCTTCAAAATTAGATATCCTTCAGCTGTTTTCATGTAGCTCTTGAGAAAAAGGAAGCTAGAGGAAAAAAAGATAGATTTGAAGACTATCCAAATATCCAGTCTTTTGGTATATTCTCCCAGGAAGTTTTGGTTTACAGCTCTTTCAGCTAGAGGAGGTAATGGGATATGGGTCTCTCATTTCCTTGGCAACTGTGCTAATCATTAGGTTATTCTGTGAAAGAAAAACTTGAGTCCAGCTGAGTTCTCTATGGAAGAGACTGCTGGTACCTACCTTCATGTAAAAGCTTTCTCAGGTACTCTCTGCTGCTCTGTAAGCTTTCAGCCTGCTTGATACATTTTACTGCAAGTTGGTAAGTTGATAAAGGAAACCATAAAAGCAGTCACAAAATATATATGATGTATGTGGCCTGGTCACTAACAGAGGAGTATTTAAGACTACTGTTAACAGCATTTAAATGAATCCATTTAAACAATAACTTGGCCCAAGCTGTTCACCTTCCTACAGGGGTGGGAAGCCAAGGGCAAATGGCACTAACCAGCTCGAATCTGCACTGCTTAGCACTGGCCCCTTGATGAACAAATATGTCTGATGTGGAGGCAGTACCACACAGAGAGAGTGACTGAGCTAACATTTAAGCACCATGCTCAAGATTACTGTGGCCCTCTTCTATTTCATCACAGATGTACAAGAATACACATAAGTTACTGTTTATGTTTTCTCAAAGTTTTTAAAATCTTACAAGGGCTCGAAAAGTATTTAGTGAAGAGTTAATGTGAGATATTTTTATTTTAATCCTTACCTTTTATCKTTACTTTTTTTTTTWAATTCTATTTTAAAACCAGCAGTCCTACCTGGAACAAACTCAGAGCCTTCTGGTTCATAAAAGTGCTTTGCAGTCAAAGGATGACCTTGTAACTGAATACAGCTACTCCAAAGACAGGATCAGTTCAAATGTTCCCACAATGGTGAGCTAATGGACTAGAGATGTCATTTTCAACATTTTCTACTTTTGGAAGCTTAGCCAGTTTCCAGTAGTATATAGAACAATGTGAACTCACTGGGAAATAATCATCCTGCATTTCTTAATTACCTTGGGGTTTATATTATTTAGAAGGAATTTACAGTCCCTAGAAGTCTGTGTGTCATGGGTTAAAACCCATTGTACTGGACAAACATCTCTATATCTCATTCTGCAGTCCTGTCTTATGCAAAATTTTCACTTGCCTTTCTTCTCTGTTTAAGTGAGAGGTCTTGATGTGGTTTTTGGAATCAGTTGACCTCCTGTTTTCTAATTATTATTTTTTTGTGGAGAAGGTGCTTTCTCACAGCTTCTTTCCAGATGGTGGCTGAATGTCTCTTCTTTCCAAGGCAAATACTTCCCTAAACTCTGTAACAGGAAAGGCAACTGGCAGATGTGTGTCCAAACACAGCAAATTAAAATTACACTGAAACCTCTATTCACCTAGGCTCATTTCACCTTGAAAATATTCTGGTTTGCATTTGATTTATTCTCAAGGTAACATAAAAATTAATTACATTTATTCTGAAAAGCAACTGAATAATGAGCCAGTGTGAACTACATTGAACTACCTCATGAAATTTATACCATCATATTCACTAGTTTTAAATCTAATGCAATTTTTAGCATAACAATCTCTTCCCAGTCATCTTTTAAGAGCAAAAGCTGAGATGTTTCTATGGCTAAGGGATGTCACTTTTGCAAGGGAAAAAACTGTAGTAGGCATAATAGAACATGAAATCTACCTGACAGCTGTCTCAGGAAACAAAGCTGTAGAGAAATGTAAAAAATATGACCTGTTCTTAAAAAAACAAAAACTGACAACCGTTGTTTATTTGTCTTTCTTGGAGGTACTACCCAGGAATCCAGTCATGAGGAAGATACATCAGCAGCTGTGAATTAATGAATCCCAAAGGGAAATGGGAAAAAGACAAACTCCAAAGAACCTACCACCCTGAAAACTTGTCCTAAATAAGTCTATCTCCTAATGAAAAAAGGAAACTTGTAGGACATTTCTAATGTCCTTTTTATTACAGGATGTCCTTTTTATTAATAGGGTGTAAAAAAATTATAGCACCCTATTAACTTATAAAGATATTGAATTGTCATTTGGTTTCTGGAGTTTAGACCAAATCAGAAGTACGGAGTCAACATCCATTCCTCACCACAGAAAGAAAAGCTACCTACCATGCTTCTACCCACTATCTTCACATACCCTCTAAATTAAATACCTGAGTTTAGGTTCAGGTTCCGAACAGAGCTGAGGCTGAACTAAGCCACAGTGCCTGGACTCGGAAGGTGTTACTTTCACAGACACTGACATCAGCCTCCTGCTCTTTCCCATTTACCGTCTTATGAAGAAATAGCAATTTGCTCCCAGCTGTCTTCCAGATATCTGGTGCTACTTCTGCCTTCCAAGTGGGGCACACAAAATGAGCACATTGCAAAACAACACTATTTTTGGTAGTTTTCTCTAGTATCTTTGCTCTTAACATTACATGTAGCACTCCTTGCCCTTCTGTTTGAAATGCCCATATAATCTGACAGCTCTCTCTAACTGAATGTGCAGTGGTACACACAATACTTGGTACGCTTCCAGGAGCCTTCCTAATACTGCCTATTAATCTGGTTATTAATGTCCTAATTGCACTTGTTAATTTCAGGAAAGGGAGCGGTTATTTTGGACAACAGTTTACATCTTCAGTAAAAATATTTTAACTTTTTTTTTCATAATATCTGAACACTCCTTCAGCAAGTATTCTCCCATGGGAACAGCCTCTAATTTACAAACAGATCAGATACCCTTCTCCATTAACCTTCTGGGATAACGTGCTGTTCCTGTCTCTGCAGGAACAGCCTCGAAGACAAACTCCTTTGGAAAGCTCTATGTAGCTGAGGACAGAAAAACTTTTCAAAGGTTTCTAAAGCTCTAACGCAGTCTTCCTTCTTTATTACTTTCCTAAAACCATCAATGGCAGTCAAAGAAGCAACAAGTGTGTGGGTAATATTAATTCTTTTACTAAAAGGTTAGTTGTGTACTTTTCAAGTCTTTCAGCAGGATGTTCCTTAAGGTATGGATAGATTTAAAAATCCAGAGAGATAGTTTGAACTTTATCCCTGAGCTGAGCTCCACACTGTGTGTCTGGGTTAAAGAGCAATGCAGATAATCGGCAAGCCAGGAAGGAGTTGCCTTGCAGCAGTTGCAAGACGCATGGCTTGTGCTGAGCTTCCTGACTCAGCAGGCAACGTAGACACAGCACACACATCCACATGACCAAATTCAACCTTGAGTTCTATGGGTATATGGAGTGAGAAGTCAGTGGTTCCCTCTTCTTTGCATTCCTGGACACTTGTTGCATAATTTGGGCTGTGCTAAAAGAGCCAGATTGACATTTTATCAGATTGACATTTTCAGCCCACTAAATGGAAAAAAGATCTTGAGTAAACTGCTTTTGGACTACTAAATCTCATCCTGAGCAGTGCTGAGGTAACTAGTTCCACATAGACATAGCAGTATCAGAAACTTTGTGTTAAACTTGCCTGGGAATAGACAAAGGGCTTCCCCCAAAGGACCGTCATGAGATTATTAGTATACAATTAATTTAACTTCTCAGGTTTTAACTGACCCAAATCTATTAAAGCAGTCTGTTCTGTATCTTCATTGGCAAATTGCATTTTTCTCCAATTATGGACGAATCTGCACAGAATAAGGTTCATAGATCCACTCACAATATTAAATCCTCTTATCTCACAGTCTTCTGTCACCTTTTGGATAATAATTGCAGCAAAATTCACCTGAAGCATACTTACCTCAGTGCCAACCACACAGCCATAATTCAGCTTCCCTATCTCTGATGTATGCTGAGTGATCTGTTGGCTCCAGAAAGAGCTTCCAGATATTGCTTATGACAGAATTCTGCCATGTCATGTCCACTGACTTGAGATCCATCTGGAACATGTTCACTTCAGTGGTCAACAAGGGTCTGATTCAGCTCTACAAAGGCACTAAAGGTGCAGGTCTCTCACAGGACTTATGTCAAACTTGCAGTCCTCTGTATTGGATATCAAAGACATCCTGAACTCTCTAGGACATCTCAAGTGATGCTCATCAGTTATGTTCGGCAACAACTCTGCCCTTCTGCTATGAGACCACTCACTCCTAGCAAAGGCTGTCAGTTCTTTCAGTAGGGATTGTGTCCAATCAGATCTTGAGCCAGTAGCACCTCAGGTTTTCACTTAAAACATTTAAATTAATATTAATGCTGAAAACATAACAAAATTGTGGAGAATATGTTATGAATAGAATACAGTAGAATATGTGGAATCAGAAACATTCATGGGTTTATGATTTTGCTGTTTCCTCTCATGCATCTTACAGGGGGCCATGGTTAGACAGACTCATCCTCTCCCCTCCAAATGGAGCAACAATCACAAAAAATGGTGCTAAGGAGAATCTGGTCCTTACATCTCTATATGGGACTACAGAGTCCATACCACAAGCCTTTTAGTGACATAGATGAATAATTTTATATAAAGTGATAGATACAAAAGTATATAGATACATATAGATATAGGCATAGATTATATAGATATAGATACAGATATAAGGCATGAGAAGCTGGATACAGTTGCAAGAAGTGCAACTTCTTGTGTGTTTAAGCTAGAATTCCCCATGTATATCACTGGTTTTGAAGAGCAGATTCATCATGCAGATTTCCTCATCAACTCAAACTCTGATTGGGAAGAAAAGAAGTCTTCTTTCATGGGAAACGTACCAGCAAGATGACTTCTGTTGTGATACTATTTGAAAGGCCTCTCTTATCAAAGATTTTATCTTGCTAGTGTTGAAACCATGCTAAGGTCTTTTAGCTTGAATAACACCATAAAAGTCTATGAATTTTTTGTATCTATTAACAGCCTTGCAATTTATGCCATCATGGCTTCTGTTTAAAGACATTGAAGAAGAGAGAAGATTGAAGTACAATCCATAGCACCTCCAGATGGCACAGGCTAGCCCTCCTTGCAGCTGAGTCATTCAGTGAAAGCTAAGAGTCAAGGCAATTACATTCCCAATACAGCATCTTTGGTCATTTGCCTAAAATTAGTTTGGAAAAATTTGGACTCTAAAATGTTTCAAACACTGGCTGGTTAAACAACTGCTGACTCTCACAGAATGAACTGCAATCTGCAGAGCAGAAAGCAGAGTTGGGAAAAGCAGAAATTCTTCTATTTCTTCCACATAAGTAAACCAAATAATCAGATGAAGCACAGTTTCAAATTCAGCAGTGCTCCTAAGAGTTTTCCATTCTTGTTATCAACATCAATCTTAAAAGGAGTACTTTAATTAGGATATCAAGTTGGTTTTGTTGTTTTTTTTAAACATAATTGCTTTCAGTTTTGCCCAAAGAAAATTAGTTAATCATGTTTGCAACTATATTTCTTTGATTAATTTTATGAGACTAACTGGCTACTCTCTCTTTAATTTGCTAGTATTCTTAACATTTTACTGATCCATTTCTCTGGCTGTTCTGAATCGTTATTTCTTATGGTGTGTCCTTGGCTCTTCTTACTGCCTGATAAATTGCAAGGCATGTTTTCCTAGTTTCTAAAAAAAATTCCTGCATGTCAGAATTTGTGAGCACTCACTGTGTGGTTGATACACAAATAAGTCACCTCCTGTTCTCTGTGCTTTTGTAAACAGGAAGGGGAGAGGGATGAAGGTTTGCTCTCTACCTGATAGGAGGTGGGAATACACCTGGAGTTTGTAGCTGGACCCAGACATTGGGACATGCCCCCATGTTCCAGTTTAGACTGCCCTATGTGCTATTAGTATAGCACAAAGGAAGTCAAATTACAACACAAAGAGTAGAAATTTGTTTTTCTCATGAGGCTACCTTCCCAGAGTGTAGTCATGGCTAATCACTTCTTTCCAGGACCAATGTTTAAAGATGTAAAACTTTGGCTGTCAGTTCAGACATTGACTAGCTTTGACTCTGTCAACACTCATTTCTTTGCTGCATTCAGTTTGGACTACCCATTTCAGGAAGGTTATAGGTTTCATTCAGTAGAAATCAAAAAACAATCTTAAATTTATTTAACTACTAGAATCAAAGTTCCAGCCTGATTGCTTGTTTACCTCTAAAAAGCCCTGCCAGAAATCATAGCTTCATGTTAATAAACAAAATATGGAGAAACATATTTCTTAAGAGAAATATGTTTCCTCTTCATACCTTTTATACTTCCCAAACTACCAAACACACCTACTTTTATGGCATATGTAAAACATTAGATTATCTGCTATTAGCTACACTCATTTAAACTGAATTTGTATTAGCTTTTATTACCAAGTCCCCATAGATAAGTTACTAATATAACTTAACTTCAGACTTGGCTGCTTTCAGATACAAAGCACTAAGCTTCCAAGACATTCCAATTTCATAAAGAGATAGCTTTCATTTTCTTACTAGGCATAGAGTAAGATTTTTAAATAACTAGTGCCCTTCTGCAAGGAAACTTTTATTTATCAGCATACCCATAATTCAGTTAATTTTATTCAAATAAATCAAATTTCTTATACTTAAATTTTCACTCATTTCAATTCTGCAAAGCCAGATTTCCTTGGCAGCTTCATCATAAATTTTATACAGAAATGTTGCTAATTAAAAAAATCAATTAATTAAGCCTTAAATTTTTAAGAGATATTACTACACTGTTCTTTAATATTAGGGAAGAATTTACTCCATAAGACGGCTCACCTTATCTATGTATATATCTAAAAATTGCATGGGACTAGATGGCCAACAGCCTTCTAAATCCAAACCAAGGTTTGAATTTAGACAACAATAAATTAAATACCAACTTTTCCATTTTTCTCAGAACATAGCAGAAGTAAAACTCTGGCAATTCATGAGGTAAAAAATATCAAGCGGAAACAAAATTGTAAATTTTAAAAGCAAAGAAAAAAAACCTGTTGCAGAACTTCTTAAAACTGGGACAAGTTAAGGGATCAGCTGACATAGCACCTTAAAGCACCAGTCAAAAGCAGTTCCTATTCAAAAAAACCCAGAAACCCACAAAAACCAGGAACCACAAACCAAAACAGCAACAACAACAACAACAAAAAAACAAACCAAACCCCAAACGGTACCTTGTTTAAGCGCAATGGAAAAATTAACTGGATGAGCTGCAGCCAGAAGCATTCCAACAATTAAGTTCTCAGGACTACAGTGGGATATGGCTTCAGCTAAAGGCAACTTGTTGTGGAAAACAAAATGACAGTAGCTGATTGGCAAAACTCTTGAACTTTTTCCATTGTCGAGGTCAAGGAATGAGATTAGTAAGGCTTGCTGGAAGACTTTTGGTAAAAAGGGTTTAGGAGCTAAAGAGGAGGAATATATTTTGAATTTACTTGCTCTAAGAGAGCTATAGTCAAAGGTAAACTGCATTCAATGCTCACCTGTAACCAAAGTAAATGGCCTTCTAACGCATTTTAGAAAGACTTGCACCATAAGTCACATCTGCTTTCTTATTTTGCTGCTTTGCATTGCATTAAGATGAGTAAAGCAACTGGAAACCACATCATAATTGCCTGATTAAAGGTTTTATCTGTTTCAAACTCTAATTAAAATATGGTGGGCACATCTGAAGGGCAATTCTTTCAATCATAAAAACATGCAGGATGAAGTGCCATTTGGAGATACTCATGTCTTTTCATTTACAAAGGAAAGAGCTCGTCTAGGGTAGGCAACAGAGCTAACACACACATAAGTGGTTAAAACTAGGGAATCTTGCCTGAAGGATATTGATTATTAGCTGCTTGTGATGGACTGARATATGTACTTTGTTAGATTTTAAGCCTGATTGGTCTGAGATGCCCAACCTTTAGATGACTATTATTAAGTAGAGTAAGTTCTCCCTTTTTATGGCAAGAATAACTACTCTAAAGAAGGGATTATAGGTCATGATTCCAAGGCGTGACTGTTGTGAGCAGAAAATAACTGAAATTGTCATCAAAATGTAAGTAACTAAATCTATCTTACAATGAGTTGCTTTAAAACCATTATTCTAATTGCTGCTTTGAATGAAGTGTTAAGAAGGTTGTCAGGTTGTCCTAAATTCAACAGTTACACATGGTGCTTCCAGATTACGTCTGAGCACTCTCTGCAAGCAGTCCCAGTGTCACAACAGCTGTTAAGGGGCTCTGGAAGAAAGAGGTGAGGATAGTACACCTGCATGGGACTACTTATTTTGTATATTGCTCCAAATGTCTGTACCTATATGGACTTACACAAATATAGAATTCACAAAGCTGATGATTAATTTCTGGGTAAAGCCTCATTGAATATTATTCTGGTATTTCAGTTCCTTGGGTGTTTTTATTTTTTCAGTTAGTAAATGTGTTATACCAGTTCTAAAAAAGGAGAACATCCAAAATTAAATAAATCAGCTAATAATCTACCTGCTCTATAAGCACTCAGTAGTCAGCCAATCATAAAATAAGAAGCTCTAACATTCATTCTAGTTTTTTGCTCTGTAGACTATAAAAATGTAAGATGTGTAAACACATACAGATGTAATTCAAATAGGTAAGTCTCTACTAAAAAAGCACAGCAGCTCCTTTCCTATGTCTAATGATTTCTGCTAGACAGACTATTAGCCTGGCATTAAATTTATATAACAAAAATGCAATTTGGTGAACATTCTTTCCACAAAATATTTGATTCCTGCTGCACCATCAGAACAAGCATTATAATGCAGTTTGTTTACCCTGTTGCTACTTTGAAAGTTGCTATTTTTAAAACTTAAATTTTGTGAACTCATAGATGCCCATGTCAATGCTTGCTGGTGAGTCAGTTGTTTCCTAAATACTACTCTAATGTACTCATGAAACATACAAAATACATAAATGATAAGTGGTTTTGATATACGGACAAATAATATCATAATAATGCATTTCTTCCCTGGCTCTTGGGGCATGGAATGAGGATAAGGTCAGGTGTAATCCTTTCTCCCGCTACACATCTTTGTATTGCAACTTGAAGGGTGTTTCTATCCAAGCATTTTACGGGAATTTAAATTCATTTAGGAGTACTTCTACTCAATTCAATGGCAGAAGGAATAGATGTAACTCAAAAACATGATGTAAAATGACAGAGTCACTTCTCCTCTTTCTCACTTCTCCATTCTGTAATTGAGGATCACATTTAGTCCTTTTTGATAACACTGTGCTTTGATGTTACAGACTTAGGAAATTAGCCCCCTTCACTTTGAGAAATAGTAGCACACGGCTGTGAATGTGATAAGGTACAAAGTATATGATACCCAACTTAAGGCAGTCCCATCTCAAAGGCAGCCCAAGCTCAGAGAGAAGAACAATGTTATTGGGGGTGAGCACGTGAAGGAAAGAAAGGTGAGAGGTGTTGTGTGAACTGAAGGCTAGCAGGAGGATTTTGTCTGCTTGGCAACTGAATGAACTGAACGGCACTTTTTTGAGTTTGTGAAATAAAGCCTGTTTAGTAGCAGCAGTAGTACAGAGCTGGAAGTTGTCACAGCTATGCTACTTTTGTTGTCTTGTTTTTCTTAGGRAAAAAAAAAAAGAAAAAAATATGTAACAGAGGTAATTATTGATATTTTCTTAATGTTGATATTAAAAAATGTGTGCTACCTGTGAATAATAAGTAACTTGATTGTAAAAATTAAAATATTATGTAGCTTCATGTCATGATTTTTTGGTGGGTTTCTTAATATTTGTTTTCTTCTTGTACAAGACTAATCTTTCAGTTACTCTGTAGTTTAGAAGGAATTGGAAACTAGTCAGTTGCAGGAGAAGGTAGAAGTAAATTCAGTTAATATGGATAAAGCACATATACTGATACATCTCAAAAAGGACTTCATCATCTAATCAATAACCTATTTATTTTATGTTCAATATGGTGTTGATGTTTGAGTTGGAATATTGTGTAATACTAACCTAGAAACCTATACCTGTATTTCTGTCAGAGAGAAGGAAGATTTACGTAATGAGACCTACTTCTGTGTAAGAGCAGAACTAAAGCTGTTTCATCTTTGACTGTCTAGCACTGCAGTCCTTTCTGTTACCTAAGGAGTAACATTAAAATAATTACAGAGTAATTATTGTTGTCATTCTGTTGATACCTCATAAAAGCACAAATTTAGTATTCTAGTTCTTTTAAAAGATCTCTAAGTACCAGGACAGTTCTAGGGGGCAAAAAAACCCCCAAAATCCAAAACCAAACTGAAACCAAACAAAAACCAACCAAACAAAAACCAAACAAAAATAAAACCTCTAAAAATCCAAAAACTCTTTGAATCTGGAGTCAGAGGTTTTAGATTTCTTGATGTGGTTTACCTCTGTGATCAGTTAAGTTTTAAAAAAACTTAGTCCTGTGGATTTTCCTAACACCTGTCTTAAGTGTTAATGGAATGAAAAGTGCCTGGCTGCTTCAAGGTAACGCAAGTACTTCAATAAAATAACTTTCTGTAAGTGGGTCAGTGGCATTTGAATAATAAGCGAGAAAAGTTGATGGATGAAGACATTTTTTCTGAGTGTATGTATATGTCATGGCTGAACCCCAGCTGGCAACTGAGTACCACATAGCCACTTGCTCACTTCCCTGCCCTGTCCTGCTAGGGAAGAGAAACAGAAAAAAACAGTAAAACTCATGCATTGAGATAAGAACTGTTTAATAATTGAAACAATTTAAAACATAATATAGTAATAATAGTAATTGTAATAGTAATAACAACAATAATAATAGTAATGAAAAGCAGACAGAGAGGAATAAATCCCAAGAGAAACAAGTGGTATGCAATACCATTGCTCACCATCTGCTGACTGACGCCCAGCCCATCCTTGAGCAGTGATCAGCAGCTCCTGGCCATATACTGAGCATGCTGTTCTGAGCATGGAATATCCCCTTGGACAGTTTGGTCAGCTGTCCTGACTATGCTCCTCCCAGCTTCTTGTGCACCTGCTCATTGGCAAAACATGAGACACTGAAAAGTCCTTGACTTTGGGAAAACATGACTCAGGAGCTCAAACATTGGTGTGCTATCAACATTATTCTCATACTGAACTCAAAACTGTACCAGCTACCAAGAAGACAGTTAACTCTATCCCAGCTGAAACCAGGACATTGTGACACTGTACTCTGGTGTGGCTTACTTTTTCTTGTTTGTCATAACTCTGGTTACTCTAGTACCATTTATTCCTTGGGAATTTTACCCATTTACAGGAATTTTAGGTATTCCTTTGATATGCTACCCCTCTATTGRTAAATTTCTTGATTTTTCTATCTTTAGGTGGAAACAAAAGCAGAAGGGAGATCAACAACTGAGGAGGCTATTTGAGTGAGATCCATTCCTAGTCTTATCAGGTCAGTCACAAGTGTCCAGGACAAAGACCCAATTGTCAATGTTATTAAAGCATGCTACTAAATTGCATGATAAACTTCAGCACATCAAAATCCATACCTTCAGATGCAGAGTCTAGCAGAGGAAACAGCAGAGATGTAGACTCTCCCACAAATAATGGACAAATATGCTTTGCCCAAGTGCTCTGAAAATCTAAAAACCTTAAAATGTAAGTAGAATAATAAACTGTGTGTTGGGAGCTTGCCTCTTGGTCTAACTGTTTAATATATGCTCCTAGAAATACTGGGAACAGTGCTTGTGCTCAGGACCAGTTGAAATGGAAAGTTCTTTTGGCTGCCTTACTGATACATATTTGTAAGAAAATTACCTCTTAAGTGACTAATGTAGTAGTCCTTAGTAATTATAAGATTACAGGAAAAAGAGATCCCACAGGGAATAATGTGGCTAGTGCAGCAACAGGTATATATGCACATACCTCAGAGCTCAGTAAATCCAATGTGATGATTCATGTGTAGAAAGTTTCTGGGTGTTTTAGCTAAAGAGCTGAGAAAGTTCACTGAGCTATTAATTTAACTGAACCCCTGGACCCTGCATTTAATAAACAACACAAAGCCTGAAAGGTATTAATGTAATTTACAGCTGCTCAGAAAAACTGTTTTAAGTGACTTACAGTTACTAAAAACATGTCCATGGATAACTGTGTGAAGTTTTAAGCAGTTGCATCCTAGACTGTTTTGTTGGTTTTTTTTTTACCCTGTGATCACAGCACCATCCCTTCAGTTTCTTAGCTAGACTTCCAAAGCTTTCACTGACAACATGATTGTTCTAAATATATCCCTGGCATTCTGCTCTGAGCCTGGAATTTGAATTTAATATTGACCTGCTTTATCCATTTGAGAAGACTCAATAAAATTATTTCAATCTTGTGTGGAAATAAGGAAATGGGAAAAAAATGGAAATATAATCTGATTCCACTTTTGGTTTGGGGATACCCAAGATTATTGCTTGCAGATTAACATGTTTGAACTGCTAGGTAATTTTTTTCCCTGACAAGCTTATTTAGTTGTCAATAGAGTTCAGTTGTTCCCTGTCTTGTAAAAGATGCAGGATTTATTGTTTCTCATGTACATTGCATCATTTCAGGTAGAAGACTCGTCTTGATGATCCAAGTGGATTTTTCCACTTTTTTTTCCAATAGCTTTACATCCTAGTCTTTGTTTCTTCATCCTATGTGACAATCCAGTAAACATTATTCCATATGTTATATTCAAGAGGACTTGAAATTTCCAAGTTTCAGAACAGTTTCAGCCCAGGGTCCAGTTTCAAAGCTTCCTGACATACACAGATTTGAATGTCAAGCCATACTAGCTCTTCCCTTTACCTATACAATATTTTCAAAGCAATAATACATTATAAAACATTGCTAGTACGTATTTTTGTTTCTAATACTTTTGTTTTTTGACTTTCTACATTCATTCCCAAACTTCAGTGCTGTTGGCTAAAAAATTCTGCACAAATTTTCTTGCTCTTCAGGATGATTGATGATAATTTCCTGGTAATACTTCTTCAACTGTGTTTGTCTTCATGTAGTGCTTAGCTGGTTCAGACATTTGTGTGTATATATATATATATATATATATATATATTCTGGATTTCTGTATAAGGGGAAATCTGGTGGAATACTGTTAAATAATAATTACTGAAATCTTAAAAGGAAAAATTTACTCATTAATACTGTCTTTTACTTCAATGTGTACCTATTTTTGATTAGACTAATGCCAATTATATTACCATGGTAGCAGTAAGTTGTTGGGTTTTCTTTGTTGGTCTCCCTACCTAAAAGAAGTAATTATCTTAACTGAAGAGCTTATATATTTGTCAGCATTAAACTCTAAGCTTTTACTTCACACTATCTTTTTTGTGCATAGTTAATAAATTTTAAAGAAAGCATTTAAAGATAGGGTTTTTCTAAGGTGGAAATAAAGTCCAAATATTGGCACAATAAGTAATACAAAGACAAAAGTGCATAGAAGTTCCTTTTGACTATCCAACTCTGGTATTTGTGACAGCTTGCATAAAAAATGAAGTGGCATTTGTTTGATTGCTTTCCTTCAGCATGTCTCTACAATTTAGAATGGAAAAACTTGACTTAAAAAAAACCATGAAAATGCAAATAAATTTGGTGAGTTGCATTTTAAAATTTATTTTTATTTTTTAAATATGTGCATTTTGTTTTCCTTCATCTGTTCTGCATACCAAAAGTAATCCTGGGTAAGCATAAGTTAGTGGCACTATTTGACCTGGAAAACAAATGTATAGGGAGGAACAAGCACCTCCATTGTAGCATGGAGAAGAAAACTTTGTCTGCAATATAGAGGCAGTATAGTGCCTGTCCTGTGCTTTCTACTAGTAAAGAGCTCTCAGTAATAGAAAAGCACAGGACAAGAATTGTGCTGTGAAACTTCAGGGTTTTGGTGCTTGTGTGTGTGTATATGTCCCCAAAAATAATGAAGCTTCAAAAGAAATGCTGACAACTTAAATAATGATAGATTTCCATTACAGAGTAATAATGCCAAAATAGATGCCAGCTTGGTGGATCTATGTGGTGAAAAATGGCCCTTTTAACTGATCATGTTAACAGCCTCACATCTTGACAGCGACATAAGGTAAATGACTAAAAGATTWTTATGGTTTTTTTGTTGTTGTTATTACTGATTTAAGTCCTATTTCTGGAGCAAATGTGTTGGCAAGAGCTAGTTGCTTCAGGCAAACAAAGAGTTCTAACATCACCTGACTGCAGTAAATTACAAGTTTTACTGCAGAAGTACTAAATTCTATGGTTCATAACTTCCTGACTTCAATGTGATATGTAAACTGTCTAGTTTACAAATTTTAAAGTTGTCTTACTCTAGATTCACTRCTTACTTGTGAAAAAATTACTGCATTGGCTTGTAGAGTATTCTGAAAGCTTAAAAGAAAAAAGTCCTGAAATATAATCAAATAGTGTAAGGGTTAGGTTATGAAACCATGAAACTTTTTACTTTACATTCTGTCATGCAGGATATGGGAATTACCTGGTGGAAATTTTAGTTCTGCAGTGTTGAAACTCACATGTGTACAATGCTGATCCATGTGAGCCGTGACAGTGAATAAGACAGACTGTCAGACTGATTCTTGAAGACATGCACACAATTTGTTCTGCTAAAACTTATTTATAAAGGTGCCAAGYGAATGAACACAACTGCTGTAAGCCCCACCTTGAAGTAAAAGGGAGAGGCCAATGGACAAAGCACTTCTTTCTGTCTCAGCAGGAAGATGTTTGCAAACAGGGAAAGAGCTGAGTGCTGTCAGAAATAAGATATATTCTGCACAAAGTAGCTTTGCTCAGATGACTGAGTTTGTTCTGATGGTATAATAAATCCATTTTTTCAAACATGTACTACTAGACCTCTGCAGCCCCAGAAAGCAAAGGGCTAATCCAGTGCAAACAGTCTCCAAAATGACACTATCCCTGGAAAAAAAAAAAAAGGAAGTAACGCCAAAGAGAAGAAACCAAGAAGGGAAGAAAGCACGAAGGGAAGAAAGAAAGCACGAAAAAAAAAAGAAAGAAAGAAAGAAACAACAGAAAACATCACCAACTAACAAGCAAGGAAATAGATCTGAACTGGTAATGATTTCATCCCAGAACTGCAGAATACACTTCATGCTAACTACAGGAGTATAGTCAATATCAGATCTAGTATAAGGTTGGACCAGATAAAATGTGTTCTCCTGAATGTTCTTACATGGCACAGTAGTGATATTGTTGCTCAGAATTGGTGTCAGAATATGAAACAAGAGTACCACAGTCCAAATAAATAAAGGAAAAAGAAAAGGTGGCTTCCTTGGAGGACAAAGTAAGAAGTGAAAATATGGCTGTGAATGAGGACTGAGCCCAGCTCCCACTTTGCGCCACTAAGAGTCTCACAAGTTGGACACTTGTATTTTGAGGGAAGAGAGGTCAGAGGCGGACTAGAGGAAGTTACAGTGTTATCCTGGCCTGGCAAATCCTTTTCAAACTCCATGGCTCATCACAGACTGAAGCTTATGGAAGGTGGACTCTGCACTCTGGGCACCTTGCAAGATTCACCCAAACTGAAAAACACTTGAGATAAAAACAGATGTGGAGTAGAAGTTGCAGTTTGCAAATAATACTCACCCCACTGTGAGTTGCTCTGTAAACACAAGCCCAGACAAATTCTAGAGTTTGCAGCAATATGCAAGAATTGCAATAAATTGCATCACTTTCATAAAAGTTTGCCAGCACTTATTGCCCATGCAGTAAGATGGCTACAGTGGCAGCAGTGCAGAATAATTTTGAGATGAGACAGAAAATGTTATACCAGAACACAATCMTTTTGTCAGGTAGTGTGCATTTAGTGAAGAAAAATTACTATTTGGATATAAAGTAACAGCTTACAGTAAAACAAAAATATGAGCTAAAAGGGTGTGGATTTGCTGGTTTTGCTTTTTTCATGTTTGTTTTTTCTGTTYGTGTTTATTTATTTGGGGTGCATTTGTTTTCTTGTTTATTTGTTTTTTGTTTCTTTGGTTTTATGGATCTTGTCTCTAGGAATGATTCTAGGTAACTCCTAGAAGAGGGGCTAGAAAGACTTATCACTGATTCTCATAGAGAATGTGCTTTGGTGGTGGTTAACACCATAAGATGTGGTACTTCTTTTCTCACAGCTCCTTTTAATCACTGCTGGTTTATTATTTTTTTCTCTTTTTTTCCCCCTCCCACCCACTAGAGTATATGAATTATAATGGAAAGCTTTTTAGTTAATGCTTTAAATATTTCTGGAATGGTCTTTAGTTGCCTCTAAATGCACCAGAAAGTAGTTTTTCTTCAGTGGCAGCACTATTCTGGCTTTCTGCCACCTGAACAGTTACCTGTGTGAAAACCTGCATGAATTTACTGATTTCAACATCTCTAGTTCTCTGTCAAAAAAAAAAAAAAAAAGCACCTGAAATTTAGCTTAAAAGATTAAGCATTGGTGGGCAACACACAAGCTTAAGAAAGATGGCAATTGCATAGCTCTCTTATATTTGCTATTATTTTATCTATCTCAGGCACATGTTATGCTTCTGGTTGTCCTGAGCAGGTCAAGAGGCTTGATGATCCTTGTGGGTCACATCCATTCCAGGTATTCTGTGACTCTATGATTATGGAGAAATTGTTTGCAAAAATATTTATCTGTAGTTACAAGCAGGGGAATTCCAGGGTTTGTTTAGGGCCTTTTTTGGAATGCAGAATCAAAAATAAGAAAATATGTCAGCACATACCTTTGGATGACAGCTTTCTGCAGACTGCAATCTAAACCACATTTGGCATAAAGGCTTTTTAAATTTATTTTTTAAGTATTATTTATTACATATTACATATTTTGGCTTATATACTTGAAGTTTTCAGCTGTATAAAGCAGTAGAAAGTATGGCAAAACTGCAGGGCTACAACTCCAACAGATAAAAAGCCATAGTGTAAGTGACCTGAAGATAAGAAACTGCCTGCTGCCATGCCTCCCTTATCCTCTAAAAGCAGTTAAGTTGCCCTGGAGATATTGAAGGCAACTAAAGGAAAATTGTACCTACTATGGAAACTCAATTTAGTGGACTCTGCCTCAAGTCATGGAGRATACTGCTCCTGGGAAAAGATCCTTCCTAGGTAGCATTACATAGCACAGAAGCAAGGTGTTGKATACCTCAACAAAATACGATGGAGAGACACTCTATACAAATACCTGAAAGGAGGCTGAAGTCAGGTGGCCTTCAGCATTTTCTCCTGGGCGCTAGGGTCAGAACTAGAATCCTAAACTGCGCCAGGGGAGGTTTAGGGCGGACATTAGGGGAATTTGTTCACAGCAAAAAGGGTGAGTAGGCATTTGAACGGACTGGCCGGGGAGGCGGTGAAGTCACCCTCGCTGGAGGCGTGTAGGGAAAGACTGGACACGGCAGTTGATGCCATGGTGTAACTGACAAGGCGATGGTTCGGTCATAGGCTGGACTCGACGAGGGCTGAGGTCTTTTCCAACCCAGCTAGTCCCGTGATACATATTCCCAACAGTGCGCAGAAGAAGCTCCATGCCAATACCTGCCTCCTGGGCTCGCACAGCCCGGTCCCACTCGAACGCGACCGCGGGTGGGAGGCTGTGCCAGGCTCGGTGCTCCAACCCCGCGGTGCTCCAGCAGCACACAGCAGTGCCTCCCAACGTCCCGCCGATCCCGGATTTCCCGGGGGCCGCGCGGGGCGGGCGGGGCAGCGCATGCGCCCGCGGCCGCGCTGCCCGCGGGAGGGAGGCGGGGCCGGGGCGGCCGTGCGGGAGAGGGCGGCGGCAGCGCCGAGCACAAACTCCGGAGGGGAAGCGGCACCGCCGGCCTCCGCCCCCCGCCTCCACGCACACACCCTGTAGCGGGAAGGGGGAAGCAAGCAGTCCGCCCCCCCTCCCCGGTCCCGGCGGTGCACGGTCCTTCCCGGGACTCGGTGGCGGCGGGCGCTGTGCCCGGGCGGAAGGAGAGCGGCGGGTAGCTGGGGCCTGGAGCCGCCGCTGGAGGAAGGGAAGAGCGGGGTGTTCCCGCAGCGCGGGTGGATGCGCAGCCTCAAGGGCGGCTCCTACGGCGCCTCCTGCGGCCTCGCCATGGCCGGGCCCCGACGGTGAAGGCAGCGGGAGCCGCCTGTGTCCGCGCCGCGCCAGGAGGCGGCGCCGCCGCAAGCAGGGGGCGGGCGGGGAGGGGGATGAGCAGCGCCGCAGCCGCCGCCGCCTCTGCGGGAGCYGCCGCCGCCTGCACCGGGGCCGAACGCGGCTACTCCTTCTCCTCCGGCGGCGCTGCTCCGGCCATGGGGCCCGAGGAGGGCTCGGCCGGCGGGCTGGGAGCCCTGCCCGCCCCGCCGCTGGGCTGCCGGAGCCGCTACCAGCTGCTGCTCTCCGGGAAGGCCCTGGCCGACAGATACCGGAGGATTTACACGGCGGCGCTGAGCGACCGTGAGCTGGGGAGCCACCCGGGCAGGTAACGCGCGCCGCGCTCCCTCCCGGGCCAGACGCGCAGCCCCCGCCACCCCTCCCATCGCCGGCTGGGAGCGGCCCGGCGCGTGCACCTTCCTCCCTCCCGGCAGCCGCCCTCCTCATCCTCCTCCCCGCCCCCGTGCCGGGCAGCGCGGTTGTGTGTCCCCGCTGCCATGTGGCCGCGCCGCCGCGCCCCGGGGGACGGACGGAGGGAAGGGGCGGTGATGTAACCCAGCGGCTGCCCAGGTGCCGCCCGGGCCCCGCCGCTCGCTTGGCCGGCGATATCGCGCAGATGGCGCTGCCGCCCCCTCTCCCGGGGCCCTCCGGGGCAGAGTTACCTGTGCCCGCCCCAGTGTGCGGCCCAGCTCCCCCGGGGGGATGGAGAATGCCAATGSTGGGCCCCCGGGCAGACCCCGCTCCGGCCAGGCTTGCCGGAACGGGCTGAGTCCCATGGTCTCTCCCGAGACAGGCTGCGCAGGGCACCCMGGTGTTACCCGAGCGAGAGACCGTGGCGCTTTTTCCATGTACCGGAGCTGCCTTTAGCTACCTTGCCTTATTTTTCCTCCTCCTCTTTAGGTCATGTTCCCCCTTTGCCATCGCCATGTAGGCGGCCTCGGTGTCTGGAGGGAGGCAGCGCCTTGGGGCGGGGGCCGGAGGGTTCTGGGGTGCGGTGTGGCCCCGCCTGGTTCCCAAGCACCCCTCCCCGGCGGATGATGCCCCTCCGGGCTCCCATTCCCGCTCCTGCCGGCCGGCTCTGGGGCCGCAGCAGGGTGCCTGTTGCTCCTCYGGCCCGGAATGCCGCCCTGCCCTGCTCCCGGGCGGGGAGGGGGCTGCGGGCTCTAGCGGTGCGGAGCCATARGGGCGGGGGGGGAGGCCGCCCTTAGCCCGCAGCCCCCGGCCCGGCCCGGGCGGATCCTCCCGGCCCTGCTGGCCGTGGCGGGGTGCCCGATCTCGCTGTGTGRAGGGCTCCCCATTGTTCCCCTCCGGAGGTCGCTGAGGATGTGGATGACATGAAACCGGCACCTTCCTGTGTTCTCAGCCTGTACTGCTCTTCAGGCTGTGATGTGGGTGGCCGGGTCCTATGGAGAGCTTTGAGTCACCGTTGTTTCAAGTTTGCAAACGGTTGTAAAGCGCGAGAAGGTTGCTTGCTTGGTTTCTTCAGGTTTTTGTAAGTCGGACTTGACAGCCGGGCTTACCCCCCACCCCCTTCGCCCCAGAAAGCTGTGTCTGGGAGTGCAGTTATCATAAGGCGCATAGCTTTCCCAATTTGCTTATGGTAAATGCTGGAAGCGTGGACTGATGGCATGGGTACTTGACATCTTTGCATCTACCCACTTCTTTTCAGAGTGTATGATAGGGCAACTATAGCTCTTCTTTCCCCCCTGAAGACCAGCAAGTGTTTTCTTACTCCACGTGTTCCTTAGTCCGTTGTTTATACCTTTTCCATTACATCTCTTCCCACTTTTGAACTTTGTGTCATTTAACCCAGGGATTGCAAGTGCTGAGTGTAAGGACACTACTAAATGCAAGGAAATCAGCTGTGCAATTGTTCATCATTGCTCAGATACCTGTCTGAATTTTGCCCAAAGGGGTYTGTATTTTTTAAAGCTGTAGTTCTGCATTAGTCGTGTCCTCCATGTCTTTTGGTTTCAGGATGATTCAACTGCTATCTGTTATGCAAAAATTGTAGAAAATACTAGCTTTAGGTGTGTGTAAATGTTAATGCTTCTTTTAATTGATATTTCTGAGGTCAAGTCAAAGAAGACAGACTCCTTGTACAGAGCAAACAGGTTATATTAGGCTTTGGCAAGTAAATGGCAAGTAGTTAATACAGCCAACRTTTACTGGACTTTTGAGAGATGGAATATTTAATAATTATCTCGTTTCCTGTTACCACTACCCCCACTATCTTATGTGGCAGACTGATGGCAGCCAAGATACCGCTTGTGGTCTCCACCTTTTCTCCCTATTGGTGTCAAAATACTGCAAAATACTTCAGCTGCCTGGTAGATTGAAACAGAAGTGGTCAAAAATATGCCTTTTTACAAAACTAATACAAATTCCAAATATTTTCTGAAGAGAGCTTTAAATTTAACTGTGGCTGCATCTAGTTGCTATGGTAGAAAACAGYGCTAGATAAATTAAATGGAGCTTAAGATAATCTAGGTTATGACAGAAGTCCTAACTTGATTTTTATATACCTGAAAATCTGAAGCCTCTTAATCAGTAAGATTGTCAGTAAGAGTGTTTGTGACTAGAAAAAAACTTGAAGTAACTGAAAAAAAGCTAAACAAATTGGCTTATCAATAGTAATAAAATTCTTCATGTGCTCTAAGAAGACTAATGTGAAGAATGATAGTGCAACCTATTTGCACTAAGTTGATGTGGAATTTTTGCTTCAAGTCTGCAAAATTATACTCTGCACTTCGTGGGCCGTGACCAGTGCCTGCCTCAGTAAGTGCTTCTATTCCAAACCTAACTTTAATGTTTATGGAGAACTGGCAAGCAGTATGAAAATGCTTTTGTGTAGACAAGGAAATCAAACATTGTGGAGATTATCTGAAAGTCACAAGATTAGTATCACATTTGCAAGGTGTTTGTGCTGGCTGTCATCGGAAGGGATGAATATCACGTGTTGAGTAGGATGCAGTAACTGGCTTTGAAACAGAACCAGCAATGCTTTGCATTTCCTCATGTGATACAGGCTGCAGTGTCATGAACACTGGACTGGTCTCCACAGGAGATGGGTTGGTTGGTGTGCTTGCTCCCCTGCCACGCTGACATAATACTTCTGTAGTGTCTTGCAGTAACAGATTACAGACTCACTCTGGGTTAAAATTAACTTGGCAAAACTGRTTTGTTGTAATCCGGACTAATTCCCTGATCTGGCTCACCTTGTGATTGCACTTGTGACAGTGTGAGGTGAAGGGTTGCGCAAAGATTTTTGTGTACAGTGAGGCGGGAGCAAAGAAACATTTTTTGTCACTCTAATAATTTTGTCAACCTAATAATTTTATGAAAGGAAACAGAAGAATGTATCCAATTCTGTGATTTAACATGCTGTTGTCTTTGTGCAGATAACAGTGTTAAGGATCTGCTGCAGTACTACCARCAGTGGACAATTTAGTTGTCAATTCAAGATTGGTTTGGAGGAAAAATCTGCTCTGAGCATGCCTCAGTTTATAGTCTCTGTTTTGTGGCCACTGAAGTATTTGAAAATAACTGCATAATGTCTAGTGTAACCATTGAAGTGTGTAAAACACTAGTAGGAAGTATTGGGCTCTTCAGAGGGCAGCTAAAAATCCATGTTAAACTGTTGTCTTGTATGATGGGTTCTGGGTGGACAAAACTGCAGGTGGATGCTGGTTTTAGTGCTGTACCAAAGCTCTGTATTTGCAGAGTAAGGTATTTCTGATTTTCACATTTTTGCTGTTTTCAAATGYGCTTTTTCTGTAGTATAACTTAATCCTAACAAACATCCCTATCCATCTGAATTGCTATTATTGCTTGTGCACCTTGGGGTTTTTTCCTGAGTTGGCAGTCCTTTCACCTATTTATGTACTACCAGAATTATCAGTTAGGCTCAACATGTTCTTTGAGACTTCTTGTCAAATATGGATAAGCTATATAAATTCATAATGGCTTCAGTGTGACCTGTTTAATAGTGGAAGTATTTACTACATAATTTGGACTAACTTGAAATTGTTATATTACAATGGCAGTGTACTCTAAAATGACAGTGAGTTCATACTCATGCCAAAATGACCATTACTTTGTTGCTAAAGTTACCTCTCAACTCAAATCCTTCAAAGAAAGCAAGCTTCTCTTTGTATTGTGAACTCTAGTTTTGTGGCCTCACTGAGGCCAGGAATATTTCAGTGAYGATGGGAATGTAAGATTTCTTAACTAGAAATTAGATGGCTGTTTTTACTAGCTGCTTTGGCAGAAGAAGAGCCAGCCAACTTTATTTCATGTTGACTGTTTCAGCTAGATGACTAAAGCACGTTTTGAAAGTAGGTTACTCATTCACAGTTGTAATTGTAAACTATACATCCGCTGGACATTAGGTTAGTCTTTAGGCTTTTAAAAATTTACAGTCTTCCCTTATGCCCTTACTTATACTCAGTAAAGCAGTGCTTATTTRGGATGTTTGAAGTATATAGACTTGAAAATTTAGTGCAGAAGTATTACTTGAAGCTTCAGCTTTGCCTTGTGAGGATTTAAAGATTTTGTGAAAACTATTTTAAAGTAAATTTTGGTGTATGAGATTTGTGTGAATTTGATTGTTGGTACACATGAAAGCTTTAATTTCTTCAGATCTAAAGCCTTTATAAAAGCTGTTAGATTTTTTTTGTTTGGAACTTGTTGCTCTTTTAATATGGAATAATAATTGCAAAAAGTTAGGAAGGAAGCATTTATTTASTTAAAAAAATAAAGGTTATGTGTACAAAGACAAGTAAAATGATAGTGGTGTTACATTACCTACTACATTTTCGTGCTTATTCCTGTGCAAATGTTTGCTCCATAGGCCTGTTCCAACTGATAYATTCTAGTCTAGTTATCTGTTTTTCTGTTCTTGTGTTTTGTAGATGTAATTTTACAAAACAGAGTTCAAGTTTTGTGTAAACTAAAACTGTTCAATTGGGAAATTGATGTGCTCTTGAGTCTCAGATTAAGCAGTGCATTAGAAGAGCTGATGAGAGTTGCTGTCTGCTCTAGGCTTTTTAGCTGCAGTGTAGTAGTGTTCTAATACTGTATTGCCCTGTTGGTTAATGGGGATTAGCAGATGACTAAAACAGTGTATTTTTATTTATTTACCTTGTATTCTGTTAAGGAAAACAGTTTTATGTGGTAGTTTTTTAAAAAACCTCTAGTTGTCTCTTAGTCTAACATGGTTGTATTTGTTGAGTGTTGGTGTAGGAAACATAATAGAAGCTGGAAAGAGCCCAGTAACATTACATTGAGAGGCTTAAGATGGGCATTTTATTTGTGTATATTTATAAAAAATAATTTATATAAGTAATGGGAAAAATTAAAACATGAATCCACAGTTTGTGGTGCGTTTTTTGGATGTTGTATTTTTTAGTTGAAACTGAGAGGACATRCTAGTTAAAGTTTCAATTTGTTACACAATCTGCTCTGGCACACTGATGGTTTGTTGGGTAGCAAATTGAGGCAGTTAAGTTTGGGCTGGAGCAATTTAATAAGTTACYGTTCCTCACTGCTAGCCATATTAAATGTAGTAAATGTGTTTCCTGCATACTTTAAAACTTGATGTTGAATTTGTTTTTCTGCTATGTTAACTATYAGCTGTCAGGGTTTAGTTTTGGTTTTCCTCCCATATTATGATCTGCCTTCTGGCCAAAATATTTTGAAGATTTTTTTTTTTTAGTAAATTCTGCTCCTGATATATGACCATGTATGTTTTGCCAAACCCATGATTTAAAGATAAAGACTGTTTATGTCTTTATAGAAAGCACATGGGATGTATCAATAACACAGTTTCAAGGTACTTTATGCAAACTGTTTTCCTAATCCTTTGTTTACTTAGAAAACTTGATCCCTTGCAGCATTACTTGAACATATGGTTAYATTTTTGTCTTTTTCTTTCTTACCTTGCTTGCCATAAACCCTGCCTTGTGCTCACGTGCTAAGT
The DNA here is from genome assembly GCA_014549065.1 of Cardinalis cardinalis. NCBI lineage: Eukaryota > Metazoa > Chordata > Aves > Passeriformes > Cardinalidae > Cardinalis > Cardinalis cardinalis. The sequence goes on from JACDOX010000031.1 coordinate 1,890,279, forward strand.
GGAATAGTACTACTATAATTAACTTCATGTTGTAAATACATTTTGAAGCTGGTCTATTCCTTTGTGAAAGACTCACAGCCAGTTGCTATCAYTGTGCCCCTTCAAAGAATGAATACTAGAAATGAACACAGGAGAATAGGCTCCTTATGCTGTGACTGCATTAAGGCAGATGGTTTCTGTACTTTTAGATTTAGTGTTTCATATGTTTCAAAGCATATTGATATGCTTTATATTATTTTTTCTTATTGTATCATAGTATACAGCATGTTATAGCTCGTTCCCTTCAGACTGATGGTGTTGATGAACTTAATTAGTAGTATAGTATATCTATGCGTCTAGTGTATCTATGACTACTGCGTCTAGTATATCTATGACTACTTGGGCCTGAGAAAAATTTTGTTGTTGTTAGTGTAATAAATCTAAATTTATACCTGTTGGACACATTATTTAAAAAAATCAAAAACTGAGTTTCCTTGTCCCCACGTGAAGCTGGAGATGCGTGGTTAGATTACTGCTGTTCCTTGTTTTCATTTTCATTCCTTAACTTTTTTAGGCTTGTGTTCCAAGCATTATTGGCATATGTAATAGGTTCTTGGAAAATCCTTTATAGTTGCTATGAAAGGGTGTATGTAGTGCAACCTCAGTGGGCAGCTGAGCACTCCATGGCTCCTTGGTTATTTCCCCCTGCAGTGGGATGGGGGACAGCTGGAAGGATAAAAATGGGAAAACTCAGGGGCTGATGTAAAGACAGTTAAGTAGGCAAAGCAAAAGCTGTGCATACAAGCAAAGCAAAACAAGGAATTAATTGATTCCTTCCTTACCATCAGCAGGCTGATGTTCAGCCATCTCCAGGAAAGCAGGGCTTCATCATTCCCAGTGACTTGGGAAGACAAACACCATTAATCTGAATGTATTGTCCCCGTACTTCTTCTTTCTTCCTCCCTGTTTTACATACTGAGCATGATGTCATATGGTAGAGAATATCCTTTTGGTCAGTTGGATTCAGCTGTCCCAGTTATATTCCCTCCCAGCTTCTTGTGCACCCCCAGCTTACTTGCTGGCAGGGCAGGGTGCARAACTGGAAAGGCCTTGACCCAAGTGTTAGTCAGCAACAGATAAAGTGCAGGTGTGCTACCAGCACAGTTCCCATCACAAATCCAAAACATACAAACATGATACAAGCTGCTTGGAAGAAAATTTTTGTTGTAGCCAAAGCCAGATAAGGTCAAAAGCGAAAGTCTGTTGCTTGTAGTTTAAATTCACAGATGCTGTGGTATTTCGATTATTTTGGCCATAATCTCTGTCAGTCTGGAAAAGTTTGTAGCTAACAGTTTTAACCTTAATAGGATTAAAACAGAAGTCTTACTTCTCTGCTGCGCTCCTTGTTGCAGTTGGTAACATTGCTCATCTTTTCTATTGCTGTGTCTGTACAGATCTGCAGCCAGTCATTTACATTACACTGAGATGAGCTTGTTGTTATATAAATACCTTATTCTATTTTTATTATTTCAGCCTCTTCTTTATTTTGTTTCACCATGTTACATGTAGTCACTTGTGACTTTCCTATCTGATTTGGCCTTGCTTTTCTCTCCCACTAGCCAATACATAATTCTTTCCAACAGATGTGCTCATATATCTTCATTATACTTGTATGTTTTCAGAGTAGTCATGTCTCTATTCCTTTTCTCTTCAAACCAATCGATTCTCTATCCACTTTTGTTTCTAGAATATACTGCTGTACAGGGTAGACTGTTGACAGCTATAAACGGGTGAGTTTTCAGTTGTTTGCACTTGGCAGTTGTCTTCTGCTATTTGTTGCAGACTAAGTTTTAATTTCTTTTGTTTGCTTTTGATAGTAGTCACTTTAAAGATGTTACACTGTCATTAATCACTAGTAATGGGCTTGTTTTTAATAAGTACAGATTTTCCTTGACTTCATGTAGCATATCTGCTAAATTAAAATTCTGCTGATATGATTCTGTGTAAGATAGCTTTGYATATACACTTTAATTTTGGTGGTTGTGTTTAGACAGGAGAGTGGCCAAAGGTGCAGATCTTGTCAGCTTTGCTGTGGTTGAATGACTTCCCAAATATAAAAAAAAGTCCTAGGAGTATTTAAGGATAAATACTTTCATCTGCATTGACAAACTTGAGGAATAAGGGTTTTCTTGCATGTGTTCTTGCAGATCTAGTTTCATAGACAGCATTGAAATGAGTAATGAAAAATCAGACAATTACAGAACAGAAACTCCAATTGTCAGTGGTTGTACTGAGAGCCGTTCTCTTTGTGTGGAGAACACATGGGAGGGATGCTTTCTTTTACGTTGCTTTTCTTTATCTGAGACAGATTTATGCTGTTTTGGAAACCTTTCCAGTTACAAAAGGGATCAGATATTGTTTTGCCCTTCTGTCATGGTCAAATGAAAATCAGTTGCATTTGACTTGTGCAGTTGGGTTTTAATTTCATTTTTAGAACCTGTAGTATTTGTTTCTGTCACTATTGGAGAGGCCTTAGGGTATTCCAGCAGCTGGAATAATTCTTAAGCCTCCAGAGTTTKGGTTTTCAGAAAAATGGTAGTTGTTAAGAAAGTTATTGTCATAGTAAAATAGTCCTCAGTTATGAAATTAAAGTAATGATTAAAAAGATGTGTGATTTCCGCTCACCAACAATAGCACATAAAAATCCCAACTGGAAAATCAATGAGTAGGGTGGCCTTTTTTTTTCTTGTTCTGACTTTTTTTAGCCTTTTCTTTTTAGATGCCTTAGAAGCTCAGAGTAAACCTGTCCTACTACTCTGCCTATGTTTTCCGTTAAGCTTGTGGTAATTGGATTGCAGCTGATGTTCCTTACCGTGATTTACAGATTTAGGGGACAGGATTTTGATGATTTTTCCATTTGTAGATATACTGCTTAAGCCCTRACTATCCTTTTATTATTGGCATGGATGAAAATTCACGTCAGAATGCTTGATTAATTATTTAAAGAAGATAGTGTGTAAGCTGGTAATGGCTTGGAGAGCATACACATGGCTCTTGGAATGACAGTTGACTTATTGTCCATTTCACTAAAAATRTTAAATTTTAGACTTACTAAATAAAACCACGAATAATTTTAAATATTTGAGGTTATCTGGGATAATATCAGCAATCAAAAAATACTAAGTTTTTATTATTTAAGGAAGATATTGGTTGTGCTSTCAGTGCTGTTTTGAGGTCCACCTATCAAGCTGAACAGTTTCCCACTCTAATGAATCTTACAGCTGAATTCCTTAAAAATCTGCAGGCCTTGGTGAAAAATAACTGTAGGCAATCTGCAGATACAGGCAAGCAGAGCAGTGGATGTGTTGTACCTCAGCTTGAGTAAGGCTTTTGACACTGCCTCCCACAGCATGCCCAGGCTGACAGTGGATGGGTTACATAAGTGGACAATGAAGTAGATTGAGAAGTGGCTGAGTGACTGGGCCTAGAGGTTTGTGGTTGGTAACACGAAGTCAAGGCATCAGTCATGTACCCTAGAAGCTGATACTGGGGCAAATGCTGTCTAGCATCTTCAGTAATGGCCTGAATGCTGGGACACTGTTCCCCCAGCAAGTTCCCATATGGCACAAAACAGAGGAGTTCCTCATATACCACATGGTTGTGTTTGTGTTCAGAGGGATGTAGCCAGGCTGGAGATTTGGGCTGAGTGGAAATTTAAAGTGCAACAAGGGGAGTTGCAGAATCCTGCATCAGGGATGAAATAGCACTGGGGGGGCTGACCAGCTGGGAGACAGCTCTGCAGAGAAGTAGCTTGATGTACTGGTTGGCAGCCATCTGTGTGCCAGTAATGCACCACCATGGCAAAGGTGGCAGACAGTCTCCTGGGCTACGTTAGGAAGAGTGTTGCCAGATGCTTGAAGGAGGTGCTCTCTAYTCTCTGATGAGGCTGCATCTGCAGTGTCCAGTTCTGTGATTCCCAGTAGAGGAGAGAGATACTGCAAAGAGTTAAGTGCAGGGTCTTGTTGGTGATTAAGGATCTGGAGCTTTTCTGCAGTAAGGCAAGGCTGAGAGGGCTGGGATTATTAGACTGGAGAAGAGGAGGTTCAGGAGTGATTTTGTTAATGCAGTGAGGGAATGAAGAAGGGAGAGCCAGATGCTTCTCAGTAGTGTCCCCCACCCTGACATAGCACTGATGTGGCACAAATTAAAAGTCATGAAATTCCAGTGCATTCCAAGAAAGCAATTCTTCACTATGAGAAAGGTCAAGCATTGGCAAGTGTTGTCCAGAGAGGTTTGTATCTCCTTGGTAGTACTAAATGTGCCCCTGCACATGGTAATGGGCACCTTACTGTCTGACACTGCTTGAGCAGGGTTTGACAGAATCRGGCACAGAATCACAGAACCGTTGAGGTTGGAAGTGACCTCTGAAGCTCATCTGGTCCTCCCTTCTGCTCAAACAGGGCCACCTGGAGCCACTTGCCAGATGGCTTTGAATATGGATGGAGATTCCACAGCCTTGCTTGCAACCTGTGCTAGTGCTCAGTCACCCTCACAGTAAAAAAAAAAAAAAAAGTTACCTTAACAGGTCCCTTCTAACGTGAGTGATGTGACTCTATAGTCCTTAAGAAGGACATAGGATCAATATGAAGTTCATTTGTCCTCTGAAAAGATGTGTCACAGGGAACAAACATGATACTGAGCAATCAGATCTTCCGGCAGAGATGTGTTTTAAGATGGTGGTTGTTGTGGTACTAGAAACAGAATCATTAAATAGTTTAGGTTGGAAAAGACCTYTAATATCACTGGTTCCACTTCTAATCCAGCACTGCCAAGTTCACACTAAACTGTGTCCCTGAGAGCTACATCTACACACCTGTAGGGGGATAGAACATAAGTAAATAAAGRTAGTAATCTTTCCCCCTAAAGAGTTGCAGCTGAGCCAATTAGGAGCAGCCCTGATGTTAACAGGCCACACCTGTAGCCAATCAGCAGAGTGTTATAAAAGAGTGGATTAGTTGGTTGAGGGAATTGGAGTCAGTTGGCTRCTGYGAGGACRAGGRRGAGTCAGTGCCTGGAGGAGCTGCCTATGAGAAACATCAAGGAGGTACAAAACTCTGGCAATATGGAACCCTTGCAATGTAATGACAATAGAATTCTTACACTATAATGACAACACGCACCTATTAACTACCTCTGGTGGTGGTGATTCTACCACCCCCAGCACAGTGTGTTCCAGTTCTTGAAAATCCTTGTGCTGAGCAATATTCCCCCAATACCCAATGTAAACTTTCCCTGGTCCAGCTTGAGGCTGTTTCCTTTTGTGCTGTTGCTGGTTGCTTGAGAAAAGAAACTRACCCCCATCTGGCTACAACCTTTTTTCAGAGAGTTGTGTGGAGGAATAAGGTCTCCCCTGAGCTTCCCTTTCTTCAGGCTGAACACCTCCAGCTATGTCAGCCCTTCTTCATAAGACTTTTTCTCCAGACACATAAGCAGTTTTTTCTGTCTTTCTCTGGGCACGCTCCAGCAATTTTGGAGTGAGGAGTCCAAAACTGAACACAGCATTCAAGGTATGACCTTAACAGTGCACAGTACAGGGGGTGATCACTGCTCTGGCCCTACTGGCCACCSTGTTTCTGATACAAGCCAAGATGTCATTGGTCTTCTCGGCCGCCTGGGCACTCTGCTGGCTCATGTTCGGTGGCTGTCAACCAGCACACCCCAGACCCTTTTCTGATGGGCGGCTTTCCAGCCCTTCTCCCAGCCTGTAGTGCACCTGTGGTTGTCAAGACCCAAGTGCAGGATCCAGCACTTGGCCTTGTTGAACCTCACACGTTTGGCCTCAGCCCAGCAAAGAGTCTCCTCCCAAGCCATGAGCTACCAGTTTTTCCAAAAAAATGTTGTGAGAAACGGTGTCCAAAGGCTTTATAAAGGTCAGGTAGACAACATCCACAACCTTTCCCTCTTCCACTACATGGAACACCTGGTCATAGAAGGAGATCAGGTTGGTTAAGCAGGACCTCCTTTCCATAAACCCATGTTGGCAGCCCTGGTGACCTGGTTGTCCTGTATGTGCTATGTGATGGTACTCAGTATGATCTGCTCCATGACCTTCCCCAGCACTGAGGTCAGGCTCACAGRGCTTTAGTTCCTTCCCTGRRTTCTCCTTCCAGAATTTCTTTTAATTGCATGGCACATTCAGTGACTTCCAGTCAAGTGGAACCTCTCTGGTTAGGCAGAGCTGCTGGTAAGCGAGAATGGAAAGTGGTTCAGGGAGCCCTTCTGCCAGCTCCTGCAGTACTCTCTGGCGGATCCCACCTGGCCCTCTAAACCTGTGTGTGTCTAAGTGGTGTAGCAGGTTGCTGATTATTTCCCCTTGGATGATGAGTGCTGAATACCCTGAGAACACAACTAGACTAGAACAGAGAAGGGATTAAGTTCCTCTACATTTTTCCTCATCCTTTACAGGATGGAGATTGTCCTTGCCCTTCTTCTTGTTGTAAACATATTTTTAGAAACATGCATCAGATCTTCATGCTGTAGCTTGATATGAGTGAAGGAAATGTGAGAAGAATTGAAAACATTCACTTGCAATTTCAGATAAGACAAAGCGGCCTATTTGTCCAAGTGTATTTGTAGGAAGAACTGCATGGTAACAAAATACAAATGTAAGTAGTTTAGTATTTAGAGTATTTTTGAATTTAGGATATTTTGTGTGTTGAAGTCTTGCTGGGTGTTGTCTAGTGGCRTTTAGTTCCCAGTTTGGAAATATTACTACAAAAATCTTAGCTTTTCTCTTTACAGGCTTCCACTTTTTTTTTTTTCCCCTTTTGGGAGCAAATATATTCAACCTTTAACAACAGGCAAAAATATGGTTTGTGAGCTAGCTGTCTTGCAACTGAGCTGCTTTGGCTGTGATTTTGGCAGAAGCAGTATCTTATTTTCCTATCCCGCTTGCAACTGTCCAAAGAGGAAGGGAATGTCAAGCAACTGCTTCATGGAGGTATTTTTTATGAAATATTTTTACAAAGCAGTAGTTCTCTTTTCAGGTACATTGTGAAATCCAGCGTTACTAACCAGACTTTGCATAAAGCATTTTTTTCCCTCAGGTGTTCTGTAGATTTCATTGCCAAATCAAAGTGAAAAGATTTAGTACATTTATTTCTTCAGAAATCAATATTCTTGGGTTTTTTCTATTTGTACTTTGTAAAATTTTGGGTCTGTTTGTGATGTAAGTATATAGTATAGTATGTACTTGGTGCATGTTTATTTCATAAAGCTTGCCAATACTTAGTTTGGCATTACACTGAGAGTTTATATATTTGTATGATAGGCATTTGTGTGCCAACTTTCAGTTTCTATGTATGTATTTTGTTCCCTATCAACTCTATTATGGCAAGTCCTTTTGGAAACTTGATAGGCATTACTGTAGTTGATATGAAAAATGAAGCATTAAAAAGCTCTTGGAACTATTGTTTGTAAGCAGACATTTTGTTTATCAAGGCAAGAGCAGTTTGGGGGTTTTGAGTGATATTTATTTCCCTTCTTTATTCTTGCAGCCTGCTGACACTGTCCTTCCCCATAGTTGAAAGTGTCCTGGATGTTCCAGCAGTAAGATTGAACGATAGCCATGTTGACTACTTAGTTCAATGGAAGGTATCTGCTAGGAAGGAAAGTTAAGCATGGAAAGCCTTAGGAAAGTTCAGTTGCAGGGTGCTTCAACAACTTCTCAATGTCATGGAACATTTGCTGAGTCCTCTTGACTTGCAGCACTTTGACCCTAATTGATARATCTGTGTTGGTGTGAGTTAGGTGAACACAAAAGCAAGGACAGAATCAGAGCCATTTTCTGAGCATCTCCCATTTTACAGTTAAAGATTCAATGTTACAGAATGAGTTGCTTTAAGGTACATGCTTTATGCCAGCTTTGTAGAAGGTGTATAGCATTTTGTTTAGGTGAATTGTTTACTTTGGGTTACTTTATGGGGCTTTTTGTAAGGCTGTTTTTCATTACAGATGCTAGAATTTTTGGCAGTTGAAATAACAGTGCTGAGATTACATTGAGATAGGAGGAATAAAAGTATTTTGTTTGCAAGSACATAGTACATACCTAAATATGGGAGATGTTGGATATAGAGGCTCTTAAAAGAAAGTAGTTCCTTTCAAAAAAGATAACTGTCTAGCTCATAGAAATAAGACTGCTGAACACTGAAGCTTAATACATGCAGAGAGGTACCAAAATAGGGAGTATGCAAGCAGTAACTCCAGTATGTTTTACAGCAAGGTTTGTTGGTTGCGTTTTGTCACATGGTATCTCTTCATCTCCTTGCCAACATGCAGCCTCTATGTAGTTTTATTGATACTCAGTTCTCTGATCATAAAACCTCTGTCTGTAGGTTAGGCCATTGAAGCTCTGCCCGCTTGCTTTGTTCTGTTTCTTATCAATGTCAACTCCTTCATGTTGAGTAGTTGCTTGTATGTTCCAAACTTCTCTTGAACAACTTTTCTTTGTTCCCCTTTGGCTGTTTGTCAGATGCTTCTCAGTTTTTCACAGCAAGTCGGGATGTCCTTTAAAGTAAGATGGTCCCACAATTTTGAGATCTCCTCAGATCTCCTGAGCAGACTTGATAACCATTTTTTCTTTAGTATTCCCTTTCCTTTATTTTGAACTCTTATAGTTGAACTTCTATGGCAATGAGATGTGTGTATAGTAAGTTTCTTGCTGACAAGTGAGCTGATATTTATTAACTGTAGTTCTCTGTGTTTGATATTAAGTTGCCTTGAAGCTCAATTACAAATTTAAGAACTGTTTTAGAGCAATTCAGAGATTGGAGTAAATGGCCTGGGAAATAAGTCCAGCAGAGGCTGCAGTTGCCTTTAAGTTGCTTTTCATAACAGTATTGTTTTTTGTGTGATCAAATGTCAGATAGATTACTCATTTACAGAAGAGAAGGAAAAAAACCTTAAAAATGCGCATTGTTGTATTTCATCAGAAGAATACCTTCTGGTTTTCTTTACAACAGGAAAGTCTGGTGCAAGGGTGGTGTATCTTGTTATTGCAGATGAATGAGTATATCAGAGCTCTTAGTCCAGCCCTGGGCCTGCATTCTCTTGGGCCCACGGAAATCTCAAAAGGTTTATCAAGGCCAGGTGCAAGGTGCTTCACCTGGGTTGGGGCAGCCCTTGTTATTAACACAGGCTGGGGGATGAACAGGAACAGATGGAGTAGCCCCCCCACAAAGAAGGATTTGGGGGTACTAGTGGGTGAGAGGCTGGGCATGATCCAAGTAAGTCCCTGTTACAGTAAGGACTTGGACTTGCTGGAGTCGAAGGGAGGGCCCCCAAGATGTTTAGAGAGATGTAGCCCCTCTCCTATGAGGAAGGGCTGAGAGAATTGGGATTGTTCAGCCTGCAAAAGAGAAGGCTTTAGAGTGACTTAATTGAGGCCTGTCAGGCATTTTATGTTTCTRTGATTTTCAAGCAGGTGCAAGTAAGAAAAGCAACGTCTGTTGCTCCTGTTGTATCATTGTCTAGACTGTATCCTTCCTCARCTAGAATTTTTAGGTGTGTTGCCTTCAGCCTGATGGTTTGGCTGCCTCTGTTCTAGATAGAACAACTGTAAAGTAGATCTAAAACCACATAGGAGCCCACCCTGGGGAGATGCTGTGGAATGGCTGTTCAGAGGGAAGCCTGTGAGAACAGGTAGTAGCTGTTGCTCTGCGTCTGGATCTGTCCTRGGTCCTGAACTGTATAATCTCTCTGACAATTTCAGAGCTGGAACTGAGATTGTAGATGAAAAAGTTAACAGAGGATGCAAAACTGTAGAAGATATAGTTAAGATTGTAAATGCTTTCTTCAGAAAATCCCGCTACCAAACCAGTAAGCAAAAATGTGAAACCAGCAATGAATAAAAGGTACCTCATGAGAGATTCTACGCRTTCTATAAAATTATAAAGTGACTGTGATTCAGGAGTAGCCATGCTACTGCTGGAATGTTTCAGAATTTTATTTAAAATGGTGGGATATTCTTTTCTGTAGGAAACCTGAGGTAATTCTTGACCTTTTCTTTGTATTTCAGCATTGTGGGACTTTTTTTTTCCACTTTTTTATTTTTTCCCCACTGTTTTCTGGGAAAGGACTGGTTACGATGAGAGAATAGTGAAATTAGATGGTAATCATTTAAATGAGTAATGACTTAGGCTGACCTGGGACTCCTTAATTGTCAGAAGACTCATTTTTCCTAAGAGTTGAAAAAAAATCAAGCAAATKGTGGAAAAAGAGAAAAGATAAACTGATTTTTCTGTAATGAAGATATGAAAAATAGCATTTAATTGCCATAAAAACAATTTTTAAAATACCTCAAAAAGAGTTCTCTTAGTATGATTTCATGGGACATGGTGGAGTGTGATCATTGGCAGTGTTTAATATCTCTCTAGGGAAAAGAGATGTTGGGAATGCAGTGGAATTTAACTCTAATTATAGAATATGCTGTGTTGGAAGGGACCCTCAAGGATCCATGTCCAATTCCTGGCCCTGCACAGAACCATCCCCCGGAGTCCCACCATGTACTGGAGAGCATTGTCCGAACACTCCTTGAACCATCAGGCTTGGTGCTGTGACCGYTTCCCTGGGGAGCCTGTTCCAGTGCTCAGCCACCCTTTTGGATGAACCATGCTTTTCCTGCTATCCAGCCTAAACTTCCCTGACTCAGCTTTATGCCATTTCCTCAAGTCTTCTCCTGGTCACCAGAGTGAAGAACTGTGTACCTGCCCCTCCTCTTCCTCTCATGAGGAAGTTGTAACTGCGGTGAGGTCTCTCCTCAGTCTCCTCCAGGSTGAACAGTGACCTCGGCTGCTCCTTGTGTGGCTTCCCCTCCAGACCTTTCACTGTAGTCCTGGCCCTCCTTTGAATGCTAACAGCTTAATGTCTTTCTTACATTGTGGTGCCCAAAACTGTCCCCAGCACTCGAGGTGAGGCTACTGCAGAGCAGGACAATCCCCTCCCTTGCCTGGCTGGTGATGCTGGGCCTGATGTGTACCTCAGGATAGGCTTGGCCCTCCTGGCTGCTGGGGCACTGCTGACTCAGAATCAGCCTGTCATTGACCAGGACCCTTGGTCTTCTATGATAGACCAGGAAATGGAACTGCTGACCTTTTGGGGGTCTTTCCAGACACACTTTTTACTGATTCTAGAGTACCTTCCATTTGACAAATTATGTTTTAGTTTTCCAGGTGACATGCTGTATGCACAAGCTTTTTTTAAAAAAGTCTTGTTAAAGGTCCTGTACAGTGCCCATGTTGGTTCATCTGCACAGAGAAGCTCTTGATTGTTGCATATAAGCGTGTTCTCTGTCATGCCCTTAGTGGACCTGTGTGTGTTGGTTGTATCCAGGAAAGTGTGGATCAATTCAAGTGACTGGATTGCCTTAATGCAGACATGTATTTTAAGTGTGATAAKGTAGTTTTCACCCCTCATTCTCTTGTTAGCTTTGTGTAGTATTGAAGGATTGATTATGCTGACTAATTCCCATAGAAATTGCTCCTTTGCCTGATTTTGATGTCTGTTTGCTGATCCAGATGGTGAACAGATGAAAAGCTCAGTATGTCTCTACTTGGAAGCATAATCAGAAACATGGCATGACACCAGGAGAAATGCAAAACTCAGAATGAGAAAAAATACACTCTTTCCACAATGCAGAAGCATGTTTATTTTACAGTCAAATTTTACTTCGTTTCATAAGCAAATGGTGAAGATGACAAAATAGTTGAAATTAGAAGGGGCTTCTGGAGACTGTAAACACTCAAAGTAGGATCAACCAGAGCAGGTTGCTCTGAACATTGTCCAATTGTATTTTCAGTATCTTCAAGGAAGGAGAATGTGTTCCAATCTTTGACCATTTTTACAGTTCTTAGGTGTGATTGGAACTTCCTGTATTTATTTTTTTTTCTCCATTGTCTCTTGACCTGTCACTGGATATTGCTTAGGAGAATATGTTTCCATCATCTTTGCTCTCTCCCATCAGATGGAGGTGGAGATATTGACATGGAGGCTATTCCACCCCCACCCTCCCAGGTTTTCKCTTTTCACAGCTAAACAATCTCTGCTTGCTCGGTTTCTCCTCATATGACAGAAACTCCAGTTCTTTAAGCATCTTAGTGGCCTTTCTCAGGACTCACTCCAGTAAAAAAGTGTTTCTTGTTCTGAGGCACCCAGAGCTTGCAGTGGTGTTCCAGAYACAGCGTTGCAAGTTGTGTGCATAACTTGAGTCAGCATTGGAGAGCTCTTCTGCACTCTTTTCTCTCCAGGGAACTGTATCCTCTGGATTCTTCAAAGAAGACTGATGAACAACAGGCTGTTCTTGACTGATGGGGTCTGTTCTTAGGAAGTCTAGGGTTGTGATGCTGCTTTTGTCTTGCTCCCTTCTTTCAGATTCCTGAACTTCGCCTGCACTGCCACTGCATCCAGTAAATCGATGCTGTGATGAAACACCCTCAAACTTGATGATGACTACATGATATGTGTATCACTCATCACTACATCATGAGTGATAATAGCTTGCTGTTGTGGTCTCCTTGACAATCTGAGCTTGGGATTTCACTTTGGGCTGTTCAGAAGCAAATGCTTCTTGCATCTTATCTAACCAAGCTGATCACCAGCAGCAGTAATTAATCTAATGGAGGAAATAAAAGAATTGTTTGATACCACAAACCTGTTTCATTTTCAATGTTTACTGAGTGGCTGCTGYCTCGTAAGGAAATTTCCACAAGCCCTTGAATCTTTAAGCTAACTGTGTTGAGTTGGCACTTATGGAAACAGAGTAACAGAATATATTTGTCATTTGTCTGAGCACAGCAACTCTTGGCTAGACCTGTCCTGTCAACAATATACTTCCTCCCATGGATGGCTAGCCCTTGAACCAGAGCAAGCGAGTTTAGACAAATGTGCTGAGCTATAGTCACTTGGAAGTCTTTAAAAATTGAGCATGTGTTAGCATGTGGTTTACTAAATCCACAAATTTTTCAAAAGTGTACTCAAAGATTCAACAGCTGAACAACTGTGTCTAATACTGTACTAGCTACTGCAGTCCTTGGTACCATGTTTCAGAAGCAAAGGTTTTAGGTTAGACAGCACTTAAATAAGGCTTTTGTTGTTCCTTTTCTGCCTCAGCAGCAGAGACAGAATAATATTTTTTCCACTCATAATACATACACTTCATATAACATAGTCTAGAAGATCTTACGCAGATGTAACACTAATATAATGTGAGTACTCCATGTTGAGTAATTCAGTAACAGCATTGAGGGGAGGAACACGCACTCAACGTGTAAAGCTTCCCTCTCAAAGTTAAGCTTATCAATTACAGTTCAGGACTGTTGCACCTTGAGGGAAGATGCTGTTTGCATTTCTTCATCTCTTTTAAACAGTAAGAGCAATGGTGTGGAGACACTGAACAATGTTCTTCTAATAATGCATCAAATTGTCCACATACTAGCTGTTCCTACTTCTGGTTTAGAACAAATAAACTAAAGCATGCCTTTGCTCCTCCTGCTACAAGCCTGATTAGAAGTTGCARTCGTGTCATTTAAACAGCCATTTCACCAATTTTAAATTGTCAAGCARCTTGTTATTACCCACCTTCCCCTTTCCCCTCCTTTTTTTTTTATTTCTGCYTTTGATTTCAGGCAATTATTTCATATTCCAGGGTTGAAGATTTTTGGTAATTATTTTATTCTCAACAGATTTTTCTGTAAAGGTTGTAATAGCGCCAKTCACTCTTTCTTTGTGTCCATTTGCTACAAGTAATTTTTTGTCTTTATGTTCGGTGCTCATTTAACTTGCACTTGCTTGTAGTCCAGTTCAAAATTTGGTCTTCAGTGTTACAAAGTTTTGAAGCAGTTTGCAGAAAGCCTGCCTGAGATTTCCTGAAAATGAGTGTTTGTTTTCTGTGAGCTAAATGGTATCAACAACTGAGTTAGAAGTTGAAGGCTAAGGACCTTTTGCCAGCAGAAGCTGATTGTCAGTGCAGAGTACCAAGACCTTTACAAATGACATCTAGCAGCAGCTTACAATTGTTACCYAGCAATATAATTAATAATTTAGCTAAAAAAATCCAGCTGAGCCATATCAGATCTTGTTAACCTTCAGGTGGTAGAGGAGTTGTGGTTGTAATTAAGACATGTGGTTTCCAACAGGAAATTACTCATAATCTGCTTAACATTGTTTTTCATGAATATATTTGCCCATGTTTTTTTGAATATTAAAGCATCTCAGTGTTTTGGTATATGGTTTTAGTGTCTTTTTTTCTGAATATTAAAACCATCTTAGTGTTATGGTATTTAACAGTAGAACGGTGAACTATGTATCTTTGTTACATGCAGATACATAGTGTTATGCGTAGTTATTGTTGGGTGCTCAGAACTATTTATAAAACTAGTGTGATGAGGTATTTTTTTATTAATTAATTGCTTTCTTGTTTTGGAGGTTTGTTTGGAAATGGAAGAAAGTATACTTCCCAACTCCTTGAAGTTTCATTTTTAGAAAATACGGGGACATAATTGTGGATTCTTACTGTGCCATTTCTATCCCAAACTGTTTCCATGTAAAATTATTCAAGCCTAAAACTTGCTGAAGATAAAGATTGCCACAGTGGAGTAGTCAGACTCTGCTGCTGTTTGCAGCATCTTTAATGGTTGTTGTATGAACGAGGGAGATCTTAGCACCATCAGTAAAYCCATTGCTGATCTTTCCTGTTTGCTGATTGGAAAAAACACTGTGTAGGTGTCATGACAAATGAAGGTAATATGCCAAATGGCAGAGGTTTTGTTACTATGGAAATGAGTCCAGTCTTGGAGGGGAGGGAAAAGGCTTAATTTGGGGATTTTTCAGGTGCATGTGTAAACATGAAGAAATACTTGCAAAAATTACAGGGATTGGTCCAGTGATATATTTACAAGATGAAAAAGTGTTTTTAATGTTTGCAGACTGTAACAAATTTGGAGAGTTTTCAGGGATTTTGGCAGGAAGGATTAAATTTCAAATGTCTTGGCAACTTGAATTARTATCTTTTAAAACAAAAAGAAAAAAGCTATGCTTATCAAGTTGTCTGTGTTAAGTCCAAATCATACTGTGTTTAAAAGGCATAATTATTAGCACAGATAGAAAAAGAGTATTGGAAGCTCAGTTTTGAGGTTTGCAGGGAAATGTTTTCATCCTGGCCTGGGTTACATAGGTCTGCTGTGCCATATTGCTGTGGAGCTGCCAAATAATACCTGGAATGCAGTTTAAATGTGACCTTGGAGACATATGAGACATTTCTTCTTCCTCTTCCTAACAGCAAACAAGTATTGTTTTCGGCTTTGGTCAACATGGTTTATGTGTGGTATGGACTGAGAGAGCCCAGAAGATACTTTCATCAGGACTTCTAAACTGAAAGTTAGGGTGCAAGTTTCCTAAAAGGTCATTAAGTCCAGAGCAGAAGATTGAGTGGCTGCAGAATGGAAAGGGCTGCACTGTTCTTCATGTTTGACAGGAGAATAAGAATTAACTGCATTAACTGATAATAAAGAAACATGTCTGATTAAAGAAAAACTAAATAGTGAGTTAGGCTATGGAGTTCGGTTGCTGAAATTTGAGCAGTAAAGGTTGTATGAAGTTGTTTTTTTCCTTGCTTCTTAAATAGCTTGTATACTGTTACCTATTGAAACTTTACTGTTGGGGGAACCTTGAGCAGTCATCTCCATTCTCTTTGTAAGCTTTAACTTTTTGGGGATGGTGAGGGAATTGCTGCCCACTGAATCAGTTCTTTTAACTCTAGGATAATGATGTTTGTTCCTTATAAGCAGAGTGGTGAGCTGGTTTGTTTCTGCAGGAAGTGTCTTGAGGAACATGCCTTCCTCTTAATATAGGTCAAGAGGGGAAAAGTGGTGAAATTTCTAGGAGGCAGCTTTCTTGGCATACTCTGCAGGAATTATTTGTGTGAGCTTGTATTCTCGCTGCTGCCTGTTGGTCAGGCTTCAATTTATCCAGCTTTTAACTGCTGGACCATGAGGCTTCTATRTTCTTGCAGTCTGAATGCTGTACAGGACAGTAACCACTTTGCTTTTTGAACCTCAGCATTTTTATTTAGAACAAAGTTGTTTGAATAAAGTATTAAGATWTTTCTGATTCTCAGTCTGTTACTGAAAATGCAACTTCTCACTGCCTGGGATTTTCAGATGTAGTATTTTATTTTTCAACTAATCTGAACTGTAAGATATTTGAGTAAAATTTGTTGTAGAGAGGAATGTTAGTAGCTTTTGCTTGAAGTCCTGTGTAAGGTGAGCTGTATGCTGCATAGGTTACATATGACTTTTTCCCTTTTTTTGTAGAATTTATAATCTAAAAAAAMCAGTAGGTTAAAAAACATGCATTCCAGAATAATCTCAGTGTTGATGAGAGAACAAGGATGTGTGCACATGGTGTCTTTCTTGTATGATGTCTTTTTTTTTTTTCCTGGGTAATAAAATGGAGGAGAAAAAGAGTGTGGTGGGAATGAGGTATGGGCAGGAGAGGATTAAATGAGCTTAGAGAAGTGTGTGTTAGCTAGATCTATAATGTAAAGGGATGGACATTAAGTCTATAAAGTGAGGGTGGGAAAAGTCCAAACAAAAGGTAAAGAAACTGCAGTTTCTTCCATCAGCTGAATCTTCTGCCAAATGATATATTTTTAAAGCTTACTRTTTGTCTTGGAAGGTTTGAATCTTTGTGTGATAAAGACTTCACAAGGCAATGTTCTGTACTAACAGGTTGTTTTACTGAGAATTGTCAATAATTCTAGCTTCTAGCATTGCTGTGGCACTAAAGAACTTGTACTAGAAACAATAGGGCAAGCCAATAGAAAGCTCAGGGACTTGTTTCTCTCCTAGTATATATTCTGCTTAAATTGATGAGAGTAAAGGCCCATAATTCAGTGGAACATTAGGAAAGCACAATTTTAAGTGCTTTGTGTTCTGATTTATACTCTGAAATTCTACCTGTGATTATTCCTTTTGTCTGTGAGAAAAAAACTTTAGAGCGCTTCTGAAGTTTTTTCCCCCTCYGTGCTTATTACCATGAGGTACAGAATTTATTTTGTTCTCATTGCTTTTTTTTCTCTTTTTCAGAAGTAAGAAACTTTTTAGCAAGAAAAAGTTGAAAAGAAAACAGAAGACTAAATTGAAAGTAAAAACACGCAACAAGGTAAGCCTGTAACTAACTTGACAAAGTCCTGACTCAAAAATTACAGTAACTTCAGTTGAAAGAAATGCAAGAGCCCCTAAATGTAACTAACAATGTGTTTGTTTAGAGGAGTTAATAATAGACCAGTATTGTCTGTTTACTGAATCTTATGTGACTGTGATACCAATGTTAACCTTATTCAACTGCTTTTGGTGCTAATATTCAACAGGAAATAATGTGAACAGTGTTTTTAGTTCTCCAAGTGTAGCTAAGCATGYTGGTCTTAGAGGTAAATTTTGAGATCTGCATCTAGCAAACAGAGACTAGTGCTGCAAAGAGTTTGCCATATTGGCTAAAGGAGAAAGGGAGCATTCTAAGGACTTCAAAGTTACCTCTGAAAATTCTTCCATAGTGGAAAATGTAATAAATGATACCTAAGTGATTCTATTCCTGTTTACTCCTCATGTAACCTCTGCCTCCAATCACTTTAAATGCGTGGGAACCATACAGTGAACTTAATAAAAATGTTTACATCTTTATTCTTTAGAGAGAATAAATTTATGCAGAAACAGTGCTATTTTAAAATACTGCTGTACTGCATTCTTTCTCTATTAGAGAGCTATTATTTCTCTATTTAAGCTACAATCTTGGAAGGATTTTCATGAGGGTGTGTAGGCTTGTAGTCAGTAAAGAGAAAACTCAGTTTTGAAATGGTTCTGAAGGACAGAACCACTGAAATATCCAGTGAAAACGCTTTCTAGTCCGCTGAATGTCCTTATAATACAAATGCACTGTAGAACCACTTGGYCATCTTATCCCTATTTGCCAAACCTCATGTAGTTACTGTATCTCAAGACAGATAGCTTTGGGAGGGTGAAGCAAACCCTCTATCTATGCTTTTGGTGTTGACTTTTTGGAGACTTACCAGATTATTCTGCTTATCTCAAGTAGTGCAGCTTCCGACTATGGTATAGAAACAGCTTATCTTCATTTCTGGTCTCAGCACTGTACAGTAAAATATTTGTGGTCCAAACTGAATTTCTCAGTCCTTTCTTCAGTTGCTATAAGAAGTTTTAGCTCTGTCGTCTCCATTACTTTATCAACCCACTGTCAACAAAGACAACCAAGTTAGAGATTCAAAGAAATATAGTTAGTTTGTGTGTTCTGTCTGGTGACAGAAACTTGAGCTTTTAAAATAAGATAACTCCTTGGCTTTGGTCATTGTTACACTATAAAGGGACACTTGTCTTTCTGGTGGGACCCTAGTTTTACTGCCAAGTAGAAAGCTAAATACAGAATGGCTGTTGACATGTTAGCAGTCAAGTGTAGTTCTGAAATTTAGTTGCATTAGATAGATGGAGTGGCAGGATCCTTGGCCGAGACAATGTGAACATACTAAAGGCTGGTTCTGGTGAGTAGTTGTGGATGTGGCACTAACTGATAATCTCCTTACCTCATCCCTATGTAAGGTTGCTCTCAAGATTTTTCTTGGGTTTAAGTCAGTTTCTACTTAAAGCATTGAGATTTATATCTCTGAAAGTCATAATGGGTTTTTGTGTCTTTTACTGATGCCATTATCTAGATAGTGTCTGAGGCAGACCAGGACTGACCATTAGAACATTGGTCTTCATTCTGAGTGACTTGGGTATAGAAAAGCAGTCCAGCTTATTTCAGCATGATAGCAAAAAATTGTGTATTTCCTGAAAAATGTAGCAGAGAAGAGAAGGATAAAACCAGCTTCATATATTGAGGTTATGAAACTGACAGAGTTGGGTGATTTGGTTGGGGTTTTTTTTGTAGTTGTTTTTTTGTTGGAGGGTTTTTTTGGTTTTGTTTTTTTATGTACTTTTCAATGCATCCCGATGCTTACCATGGCAGAATCAGCACAGTGATTATTTTTGCACTGGAATGGCTGAAAATGGATGTGTCTGTTGTCAGGAAAATGTGAGCTTCCATTTRGAAGCTTTAAAATAGAGTGGTTGAAAAGTCTTTCACTACTGGACTTCTGAGCAGTAGAGTTTGTGTGCATTGGTTTATTTTTTGAAGAAACAGGGTCTTTTAGTCTGAACAGAGRTGGAAGCTTTCTCTAATATACTTAGTAGAGGCAGAGAGGACCTTAAAGGAAGAGTAAGATGAAGTAACCCAAAATTTTGTTATTTATATCCCGTACTTACTAAAAATGATTGAGTAATGGAAGAGGAGAGAAATTTAAAAGAGAAACAATTGTTGAGCAACTGGAAGAAAATTATTTCCAGCATTTAAGCATTAAATGTTAGAACATTTTAGGTATAAAACTAATTGGTGTTTAAACAGCTCAGTAGTTTGAGCCTTATTTTGTTTCTAAGGTAGGTCGTGCTATGATCACTGGTCTTTGAATTATCACTAAGTTTTGGATTTGTGGTTTAGTATCTCTTTTTTAAATGGAGGTACAAAAGTTTTCTGTGTGGTGCAGTCTATTTTGGCTTTAGAAATTCACTGCTGACATAAGTGACTTTTACATAGAAAGCAAGTATCTGATTGTTAGACATGGGTGTAGCACCTTGGATTCCAGTCCCTACCTGCCTCCTCCCAACTTTTTTTTCTTTTGGCAAAGATTRTCTCCAGAAAATTTTAAGGCCATGTAACTTTTCCCAACTCTGTGAATATTGCTGCTAACCCCCCCTTCCCCCTTCAGACACCCTGGATATTTTCCTYCTTTACTGTTAATTCATGCAAATGCTGCTTAGGACACTTGGAKTGAGAAAGACTTGCACAGAAAATCACAGTTCCCCATATTCTGTTTTCATAATGTTATTTGAAGAATACTGAAAAATTTGAGTCCACCAAACACAGCTTGTATTGGAAATGGTTGGTGTCTRCCTGTTTAGTTTATGCAGAAGTTTTAAGCTATGACTTTTTAGCTTTCTACAAGTTGAAGTAATAAAACTTTAAGGGGGAGGTTCATGTAGCAGACACATTCATTGTAAGCTAGTGAATAGATGTATAAAACAGATCAACCAGGATGGATATTGTCTCATTAGAAACACACATAAGTTCTCAAATAATTTGGCATTGTTTTTAGTGGCTTTTGTATTTGGTCTTTCAACCTCAAGAGGGCATCCCTTTCTAACAGATCGTTTGACTGTCTGAAAAGGAATTGGGTGAGCTTCTCTTCTCCGTGTTACACATGGATTAGATCAGATGGTTATTATAACCTGACCCATCTTTAACAGCAGATTAACTTTCCTCTCTTAGATTATAGTCTATTTCCATCATATTTAAGAATAAACCATTACCACAGTCATCTGACTCAAGAGGAASAAAACAAATAGGTCAGAAAATAAGCTATGTATGGGTTTCATCTTTAGGGAAAACTGTTACTTYACATGTGAGATGCATAAAGGAGACCAGAGTGTTTTTCACACTATCCTTGAATGTACTGGAACATTACAAAATGCTCACTGAGAAGAGCAATTAGGAGTAGGTTGCTCTTATCTTTTGAACCAAACCTGTGCTGTTTACCCTCTCCTACATAATTCATTCTTCCAGTTAGCAGGGAGTATATGGTTACAAGGACAAACCAGGTATTAGGGTATGAGCATCTGCACTTCGATCTCTCCCTCATAAGAGTCTTACCTTTCAGAAAGTAAAAAGTAGCACACAAGAAATAAAATCTTCACGTATKAAAACTGTCTTCACCAATGATGGGTATTTAAGTTTTACAATATATGTTTCACCATGTATCTTCATTTGATAAGGTGCACGTTTAATTTTTGGTGACACCAAGTCAAACAGCAAAGATGAAGATTCAGARCGTCCCACTGTGTTACAATGTGGTGGTGTTCGCAGGGGTCCCAGGACGAGGAAAAAGATGAGAATCTTGACTCCATGTTTCAGAAGGCTGATTTATTATTTTATGATATATATTATATTGAAAGAAAATTATATACTAAAACTCTATTAAAAGAATAGCAGAAAGGATTTCATCAGAAGSCTAGCAAGGAATAGAAAGGAATGATAATAAAATCTTGTGACTGACCAGAGAGTCCAAGACAGCTGACTGTGATTGGTCATGAAGTAGAAACAATCCACGTTATACTAATCAAAGATGCACCTGTTGCATTCCACAGCGGCAGATAATTATTGTTTACATTTCGTTTCTGAGGCCTCTCAGCTTCTCAAGAGAGAAAATCCTAGCAAAMGATTTTTCMGAAAATATGTCTGTGACATTACAGCTCATATGAAAACTACTGAATCAAACAACATAATTCTATTTTCCAGTCTGTAAGCTCTCTTCTTTTTGAYAGTGGTAGCAATTTCATTTTGCAAGGAACCAGATGCTTTGGGAGGAAAGCTAGTATAGAAGCTATCATCTCATCTTCTGCYTAGGCACTCTGGAAGCTGAATTTGTAGTCAAATTTAATGAGTGATTTGGATTGCAATATTCCAGCAGCCATTAAGAATTGGACATTCAGAGCCTGAGAAAGTGATTATTGCTCTTCACCTTACTCCAAGTGTCACGTGTACTCAGTACTCTTAAAACCATGAAAACAGGCTGTMAAGTGTTGTTTCATTCTGAAATAATTTATCCTATAGCTCAAGAGCWGTCTGTTTGGATTAATTATAATTCTCGATCTGTGCAAAATCAATAAATTGCTTTAGCAAGTTCTTAAAAGTTGATYAACGTTTTGGTTTAATATTCTGCTGTTTTTCTTGACAATGTAGATGTATTTTGTGYCAACATGAAATGCAATATCATTAAGAGAATTGTAAGTTAAAACAAACTTTATTAGTTTAATAAAAGAATGACTAAGTGAGATTCTGTAGGTACAGGTATTGGTTWTATTTTCTTACTGATCTATTCTACCTCAAAATCTGAGTCCGCAGCAAGATTGTACATATGATATCATGAGTCTCATAATATTGGGGAAGTTTTTATGATTGTGTAGAAGGCATTCATTAGCTGCAGAATAGTAAACTTTCAGGTGATGATGGGATGAACTCAAATCCCAGTTTTCTGACTTGTTCAATGTGTCTGACCTTAGGGAAGTTAAGAATCTCTTACCTGGAAAGAAAGAAYACTTGTTTCATATRGGAAAAAYTTCTGATGTCTGTTTTGAATACTTTCCTCTACCACTGTTGAAGAAAAGGAAAAAACAACAAAAAAAGCTGCTCACTGAATGATCATTTGCATTGATGGGGCAGAAAGTTTTACTGGTTTCTTTTTTGTTGTTGTCAGCTCAGTTCTTGCCTTATGTAGAGGAAATCTAAGAATGTGATGTTTGTACAACCTGCTTATTATATGCATCCACTTTTGAACAGATGTTTGTTTTGAAGACCTAGCAACTATAAGTATTATAGTTAAACCCCTTAGACTTGAGCAAATCCATCACAAATCACATCAGTGTTTTTTGCCTTATGATGAAGTTTCTGGAGGATGTTGTGCTGTACTGAAGTCTCTGTAGGCAATTAGTGTATGCAAGTATTGTTCATGCACTGCTGTAGAAAAGCAAAACACTGAACACAGAGATAGAATAGTTAAAATGCTTACTGGTTAATAGTTGTAAAGTATTTGAATAAGGAGTTTATTTCTGAAAATTAGTCAGCTTGTTATTAATAGGCAAGAAAACATACATTGATTTTTATCTAGCGCTGCAATGTCTAAAATTATCTCTGCTGGTTTAACAGTTTGGCCAGTCTGTTTCAAATGAGACTATAAGAGCTACAGAGCTTTGGCTCTTCAGGATCRAAGACTTAGCTGGGCTGACAAGAAAGAATGGGAATGGAAACTCTTCACAGAAGTTACAATATGTGGTATTAACTAGATAAGTGAACTTTCAGATAAATATCTGGAGCCTCTGAAATAGCTTTCTCTTCTTGTAACTGTCTGTAAAAAACTTTAGTAAACTAAGTTTACTGAGGAATTTAACCTGTGCCGTTCAACTGAGCTAGCTTTAAAGCTGAAAGCTCGTACTGTGTATTTGCCTTAACAGGAGCTGCAAAAACTTTTGGGGTAATGTGTATGGATACTTGATGAACAGAGGAGTTACATCTTACAACCATTCAGTTTTATGGTGTCAAATTTCARATCATTTATTATCAATGAGCTCATTATCAGTGGGATCAATCCAAATTTATTTTGATTCAGTTTGATACTGGAATAACATATGAGGTTGTACCTTGGGTTCTTGCACTGATTAATGTTGTGAGATTTCTAAGAGCTTTACTATTTTAAAGACACAAATATTAAACAAGACTAAACTTTGCTGTY
Source organism: Cardinalis cardinalis (assembly GCA_014549065.1). Lineage (NCBI taxonomy): Eukaryota > Metazoa > Chordata > Aves > Passeriformes > Cardinalidae > Cardinalis > Cardinalis cardinalis. The sequence continues at coordinate 1,913,701 of JACDOX010000031.1, forward strand.
TTGTAATCCTTAATGGCAGAAGTTCTGTTGAGTTAAAGAAAAAAACCTGCCAAGCCTGAGTTTGTGTGTAGGGAAATTTCTCCAGCTTTTTCTTTTTCCTACTTCATTATATTTTTGTGCTTACTGCTGCCACTGATGCAGGTAAGAAAAATTAACACACAAATGTGTTTGATAAAATAGGTTGCATAAGTAAAACATTGTTTCTTAATGTTCTAGCTTGCAGTAACTTTAGTAATAATAGAAAGGGAGGATAGGCAAATACATATCAGTACAGTCAGAATAATATTATAGTCAAAAACAGGGAATATGGGAACGATGAAATATTTTCAGGTAATTTTAATTTTTTTTTGTTATGTTTTTTAACATACAGTGTTAAAAGGTCTTAGAGTGTTGTGTTGTTTCTGGCATTAATAAAAATGCATGTGCAGATAAAAGTAGTTTTGATGTAGAAAATTGTGGCAACCATGTTGTAGAAAAACAAATCACCCCATTAAAATATTAACCACTTCACTGGCTCTCACATTCCTTTTGCCTCTCCTCTGCTAGTTTAATGTTCTCCTTCCCATCACTGCTCTCAGTGATCTGTTTCAAATCACTGTAGTATAATTCACTGTGTAATTTCATGCCAGATGAATGTTGCAATGCACAGTATTAATACCCTATAAATAAAACAAAAAAAAAAGGSAAAAAGCCTCCACTCTCACTGTGCCCTTCCTCCCCCTGTACCTCAAGAATACAAGAATGAAACCAGAAATGACCTTGTGAAGTTAGTCATGACCCTGAGTCTGCCTGGCCTAATAATCCCCCACGTTTTGCCTTTCATGGTCAAGCAAATTTGTCCTGCGCTCTCAACCTGGGCCTTCTCTCCTTACATGATCTTTGTGCCCTCTGTCAAGGCTCTGCAAGCTCTTACAGAGAATTGCTACCTCCCATATGCCTGAAATCCAGTTTTCAAAGCCTGTGCTGATACCAGCCTGGTCTTTGCTAGTACACAACCCAGTGGAAAGTGTAACCCTGCCTAGGAATTAATTGTTGTGGAGTTTTGTTTTTTCAGGTCAGTCCTTATACCTCCTCTCCCATCTTACTGTTTCAGACTGGGAAAGTACAGGGCAGATTTTAAAAATGTTTTTTCTTACTTTTTTTCCAAGTCCAGTGGCAGCCTCATGAAGGCTCCTTTGTCTTGGCCAAGGCTGACAGTAATACACCAGTAATAGGTACCAAGGTAGGCCATGGTAGTGGTAGTTTCTCAGAGCAATTTCCCAGCTCATACTTTGTGGTCAGGGCTTCTGAAAACAGAATGGTGTCTTGTTAAGTTATAGGCCTTGATTTCTTTATTTACTAATTAGTTCATTAGATTATTATTCTCAAAACTGTTATCTGCAGCATCCTGACAGGAGTTTTTAATCTTGTCATCAGTCATCTAATGAGAAAACAAATGGGTTTTTTAATTTCTCGTATATGTTTAACAAACATCTTAAATTTTTAGTATTTACCAGGAGGTTAAAACTAACAACTGGAATAACAAGGTGTGTATTTAAAAATTCAGTTATAATTAAAACCTCCAAAACAGACTTCTGTTGAGGAGATAAAGCTTGATTCTGCTCTTCTTACCACTGTGGCATGGGTTTGGACCATTCTGTAGCCTGAGCTGCTGTCGTTTTTAGTCCCGGTGTCCTCATCAAGTTATGAGAGATTGAAGCTAAAGCCAGACAGAATCTATTGAAATGTCTTCCTCTTCTTMCTTTCTTCCCTACCTGAAATAGACCTTGAGGTACTTCAGCAGGAAAGTTGTCTCMAGTTTGGAAATAATTTGGTCTGTCAAAATTGAAACGGTTGGGATTATTTATATTTAGCAAAGCATGAAACTTTACTAAACTAATAAACTAAAACTGATCTTGTTTTTCAGACTGAAAGCCTAGAGAGTACAATAACCATACCAGATATCAGATTACATAGCAATCCTTCAGCTTTTAATGTTTACTGCAATGTCCGCCATTGTGTGTTGGAGTGGCAGAAAAAGGAAGCGTCTGTGTCTTTGGCCTCAAAGAACAGTGTCCAGAGTGGGGATTCAGACAGTGATGAAGAAGAGGAGCCCAAAGAGCCACCTATTAAACTTCCAAAGGCAAGTAACTGATACCACTTAAAGTGTGCCATGTATGTCATCTGATGTTGATATGTTCTTTTTGGGGATTAAAGAGCAACAGTGTAAGCCAGCTGCTTAGAACACTGCTGTAGTTTTATTTGTAGTCCATTTAGTTCAGAATCATTTAATGAATTAGGATGATATATGTACCTGCCCAATTAAAGTCAATTAAATGTCTGGTAAACACTCAAGTTGCACTCCTTTTAAAGTGKTGGTACTTGAACACCTCCTGCCTCAAAAATCTACACAGAAATGATGCAAATAAGGCAGATGTTATATCTCTGAGATGCTACCAGCTCATAATGGTAAAGGAGTCTCTTTTTTGCTTTACCCTCCAGAAGGAATAATGCAAATAATTTGGTGGAATGGTTCCTAAGATGTTTTGCTGGGTATGGCTGTAATTGCAGTAACTGTGCATTATTCTTTCCCTTTTTTGGCTTTAGCACCCTTAGTGGTACTGACAGCTCCAGATTCTAATGCATGTTAAGATTTTGATGCTATAGTTGAACAGTTAGAGTGGGTTTTTTACTACTGACTGCTTGTATGCTTATAGTAGGCTTAATGGTGGAAAGTCAGAAATAAAGGACTTACTGATTTTTTCTTATTTTTTTTCAATTTGTTGGTTCACTTGTTTTTTACTATGTATTATGAAACTATGCATTTAGTTTTGTTCATTGCTACCTTATCAATGCTATGGAACGTGCTTTGTTTTGTTGTTCTTCTGAATCTAAAAAGCATATTCAGATTAACTTCSCTTGTATATATTTGGCCTAAAACCAATACAAATGCTGAATTAAAAAAGGTGGTTGCAGCTGTGGTTATGTAGAATATTTGAGTRGCTTAGAAAATTAGGATTTTATAGATGATTGCATTTAGGTGTTGTTATCTGAGGAGTCAAGTTGGCRCTCCAGAAAATAGTAGTGGTGAATTGCAGAGACGCATAACCAAGTCAGCCTGCTGAAATTTCATAATTGATGATTGCAATATGTGGTCACTGGAAATAAAGTCAGCTTTGTTTATGAACTGCRTTTGAGTACTCGTGGATTGTATCAAATGAATCAGCAAGTGGTTGTGGGTGCTTAATTTTAAGTAAAAGGCAATGTAGCTACTAGCATTTATGGAGGATGGAATGATGTTTTAAAGAGATGTTGAAATTAAAAGAGGTTCCAAGAAGGATGAGATTTATCAGTGATATGGACAGAAGACTTGCATGTGGAAACCAAAGCATTGGTATTGTGTTGGACAGTTAATTACAAAGATTATGTCCTAGAAAAAATGATAGAGAAACTGCAGGTACCAAACTTCTCTCAAAATAGAAAATTGTTGAGATTTTTGTTGCATTCAGTACAGCAAATATAAAATTGGTGAAAATTAGTATGTTTTCACACTTGATTTTTAGTAAAGTATCTACAAAATATCAAATTTGAGAATTTTTAGTTCAAAAATATGTTTAGATGCATGATACAACCTCAGTATTTTTCATAACTATCTAGGTAACATAGGGTTGTTTAGGTCACTCGGAGGTAACAATTGGGCTTGCATTCATGCTTTTGAACTTSCTTGGAACTGTCTCACATGTAGTAAAACTTCTAGGGACTGACTGTGTAAATCTCTTGCTATCCTGGATACAGGTGTCTGTCTCATAATGAACAATATTGTGTGGGGCTTAGTTTGTTAACTGTAAAGAAGAAACTRTGAAGTTTCTAAGGTTTACAATATTTACAAGACAAATTTCTGATAGTAATTGTTTAGTAAAAAGAATACTGATGTGTTTTGAGTTTGACAGTGAGGTGAAAGATAAAAAAAAAGTGTGGCTAGGGTTTGTGCTCTTACAGATTCTCCAGAGTGTAGTCCTTGGTGTTTTGGTGGTTTTTTGTTTAATTGAGAGTAAGTTGAAAACATTCTATGTTTTCGTAGCTTAAGGTGATTTCAAAACATTCTATGTTTTCGTAGCTTAAGGTGATTTCAAAACATTCTATGTTTTCGTAGCTTAAGGTGATTTCGAGTGTTCTATTGAAGTATTTTTCTTTCAGATCTTAAACTTGAGGAAGTCAGGTTTGTTAGAGCCTTTAAGTAGAATGTAGTTTGGAATCAGAAGTTGTCCTATGCAATTTCTGTAAGATTGAGAATAGTTGTTCTTAACTTTGAGACAGACTTTGCTACTCTTCAGATACTAGCACAACGAAAAAATTRTGTTTTGGTTTTGTTCAGATAGTTTAGTAACTTGTTTTGATAGCTTTATATTTTTSGTTTCTCAGGAAATTCTTGCCTTTGTCTGACATACTTGTTTGCTACCTTACTTATTTAGTATCTTAGCTAATGGTGAGGAATTCTSTCTACCTAAAATGGAGTAGATTGAGTTCTGTTGATAAGATTTGCAATTTGCAGAGTAAAGAAGAGGTATTTCCCACAGCTTTCACCCTCACACACACATAGACACACTCCCCCCCAAGATTTTAAACATAAGGCTGAGTAATGAATGATTCACAAAAGCCCTGTACTAAAAGGGACAAATACTAGATTGAAGTGATTGAGGTGGAGTTAACTGTGTTAAATATTCTTTGTTCCTTCACTGGCATACATTTTGTTAATAACCTTAAGCAAAAATTTAAATTTTTAAGTTGTAACAAAAAAAAAAAGACAAATAATTACTTTCTTTAGGGACTGACTTWACGCATTTTAAAATTCATTAGGATAATGTTACCTTTGTAAATGTTCTCCTTTTTTGTGTATGTATATAATATAAATTAATTCAGAGTAGTGTGTAATTTTAATTGTAGAAATGTGAGCATTGGGGATAACGCTCACAATGAGAGCAAAGATAAAGGAAATAAAACCAGAGCATAGATAAGACTTCAAGATGAAATGGGAGGGGTTTTAGGAATTAGTTAGGAGTCACAATGTCTGCATCCAGGCTAGWATTTTGGGTACCTTTTGTTAAGCATTCTTAAACTTTAGATCTGAAGTCTCAAAGGTGTTGCAAAGGGAATGGGAGAATGGTTGCACAGARAGCATCAGTAAGAGCAGTCAGGCTGTGACACAGAAGCTGAGGCAGAGCAGTACTTGTTTTGGCTCAAAAACCTTTTAGAGAGCAGTGAGAACAAGCTTAAGATGTCTTGAAAAGAACTATTTGCTTATTCTGTCCTTCARAGCATGGTTTGGAGGAGAGAGGTAGAGAGATACACACTATATATATATGTATGATATRCATACATGAGATAATACAATCAATAGATCTATTGTGTGAAGCCTACCCAGTCTTTTGATCTCAGATATTTTTAAACCAACCCAAAACCTATGTAGAATTGATAACATCCCAGCAGAATTCTCTCTTATTGATTCCTACTGCAGTGGAWCTTCACCAAACACTGTGTTCTCTACTTTCTCTTGCTGCCTCTGTCAGCTCCTAGATGAGATCCTCTGTCTGAAGATTGTGAAGAATAAACTTAGTTTCTCTCAAAGACATTATAACTGAACAGGMAGGGCATTTATAAAAATGTATTTTATTTTTTAGCCCTTAGATGATGGTGAGTTTTAGATCCTGGAAAGAACATTATTATGTTGACAGGTTTTTTCGCTGTAGATTCCATGCATGTGTTTTCCCASTACTCCATTGCAGATGTGAAATGTAAGGTGTAATTAGTAGAAAAATTGCTGTTGTGCTTTGAGGACTTGACTTGGTTATGTTTTTATCCTTCCTCCAAGAAAAAATAGATGGTAAAATAATTTCTGAAGGATGGGAATCAAATTAAAGGTCAGCAAAGACAGTTGCAAGGCATCCAGTAGAACTTAGAGCTGACTTCCAGAATATATGTTTTAGGCATGGGTGGCAGTTGCATTAACTATGTTATTTATTTTCACATTTCTATATTTTTCCTTAGATTTTACTCAGGGATGAGTCTCTGTTAAATACTCTATRGGGGCTCTGCTCCTGATCAAAAGACATAGTGAAATTTTTAAGATACAGTTGCTTATTTGTAATGTGCTAACCCTCCTCTCTTTCATCTTCATCATTATTAAATACAGAGTTTGAGAAGAAGTGCAAGGGAGCAGTCAGTRAAGAGAAGCATGACTGCAATCTCAGAATAGTCGGGAATTCTAAAAGGGAAAGTTAGCGATGGCTATAACAGGGCTTTTAAACATGTTCTGTTAGTTGGCTTAATGCATGTCTTTTATGAGTACATGTGGAGTTTTAGTGACTAGCAATTAATCTTTGTTTTTGTCATAATATAAAAAATAATCTCAGAGGCTTTGGAGGGGAAAGTTCTTGAGCTGCAGTATCAGCTGTCAAATGTATTGTTGTTCAGGATGTGAAGCCAGGTTGCAAGACTGTTCTAGTTTGCTGGCTCACATTAAAGAGCAAGGAAATAGAAGACTGTCAAAGTGTGAACTGGATAGAAATTAGAAGGGCTCAGAGGTACAGTTTGCCTTTTATTRTGCAAAAAATTTTAACCTTCCTTATTCTTTCAAGAAACTTAGTCTGCTTAACTCTTATGTAGTGGCTGACTTATGTGTTAATATTTGCTCGTATAGGTGGATTCTTGATTTTGATTCTGGTTTAACACTGTATTTTCTATTACAGCTTTTTATTTGAGTAATTGTCTTGTTCAGTGAACAGTGGTATATACTTTTTTGATGAAGATCTAAAAATATTATATTGACATCTGTTCTGAGAAATCTGTGTTTTTTTAGATCATTGAAGTTGGATTGTGTGAAGTGTTTGAATTGATAAAGGAGACGAGATTTTCTCATCCATCCTTGTGTCTCAGGAGCTTACAAGCCCTACTTAATGTGCTCCAAGGTCAGCAACCAGAAGGCCTGCAATCAGAGCCTCCTGAAGTCCTAGGTAATCTCATCTCTTACTGTGTTTTTATTAACATACTCCTGTTATTGTGTTGGACAGAAGAAAATGGTTCTTGGCAGGTATTTGTGAGATAGTAACATGCTTGTTCTCAGCTGACTGACTGTTATGGCCTGTTAAGTCCTTATGGTGCATGTATGGAGYACTTTCTCACTGAAGCAAAGCAAAGAACATCACAGCCTAAAAAATTTGGTTTCACTTTCTTGCTGAAACATATAATACTTGGTCTTATTGGAAGGAATACAGTTTTAGGGTGWATTTCACTTGTAATCTGCTGTTGTGGTCTATAGCTTAGATGTTTAATTTTGTAATTTATGTGATGCTGCTAAGCAGAGTGTCACAATTCTTGTTTTTATTTTCTCTGGCCATCCCAAAGCTCCCCTGAAAATTAATTTTCTTTTGAATGATATTGAAAATAAAAATTGAACTTCTGATGCCTTTGAGAGCATGACTGACTATATCCTTTATGTTAAAATACTATTATCTTTTCTTGGTTTATAGAACTGCAGAGAAGTCTAGGCTGTAGCCTGAGTTGTTTAAAGACAATTTTTAAAAAGTCTTTAGACTTCATGTATTTTTTCATATTGTATGACTTAACAGTATTGCATTTCCAAAGACTGTAATTTGCTGCAGAAAACTTATTTTGTATTGATGCATGGAGTATTAAAAAGCTACAGAGAAGACTTTTTGATTACTGCCCTATTGATTAATTGTCTCAACTCTCAAGAAAAGTTAGGTGAATTTCTGTTCACACCTGGATTGTTACAGAAGTTCAGCCACCAAACAGTGTTTGGAAAGAGGCGTATGATCGAAATAATTTTTAAGCCTCAATTTGAAATGCTTGTTTCTGTGAAGTGGATTGTTCTTCAACATGGGTAATGGTCATAAAGAGTAGACAAGTGATGTACACATCATCTCAGTGATGGGGTAGACTGAATAGTGTCTACTATAATAAAACTTTCTGGCCCATTTCTTGTTAATGTGTTCCACTGTGACAGAAGGACTTGTAGTTTTTATTCTTCAGCCATGGTGATTATCCAGATATGATGTTTTCTGGCTGCAAAGAAGAAAAGTTAAGGATAATTCAGGTTAATTTAAGATGCTTTTCTGTCTGAAATTAGCTCTGAACATAATAGCTGAGGAAAGATAGAATGTATTTTCCTATTTTAATTTCCCATTTATAGTTGAATTGTTCAGTATGATTTTGTGACTGATCTGTGCAATGGCTGTGTTTTAYCTGCAGAATCCCTGTTCCAGCTGCTTTTGGAAATAACTGTCCGTAGCACAGGAATGAACGACAGTACGGGACAGTCCTTGACAGCACTTTCCTGCGCTTGCCTCTTCAGTCTGGTGGCTGCCTGGGGAGAGACAGGAAGGACGTTGCAAGCAATCTCTGCAATCCTCACCAATAATGGCAGCCATGCTTGTCAGACTATTCAGGTCTTGCACTAAAACTTCTCTGTATCTGGGAATTTATGTAAATGAGTACTTCTCATGAGTTCTGAGAAGATGTGTTGTTTAATTACCTTTTTCCTCCTCACTATTTTTGAGATGAGTTGGTATTTCTTTGTCCTCTTGTGTTGGAGTTAGAACAAAAAATACAACGTATTAAAAAATTATCATCTTTTTCACTCACTATTTCTTTTACTGTTTAGGTGCCAACCATTTTAAACTCTCTTCAGCGGAGTGTACAGGCAGTTCTGGTGGGCAAAATCCAAATCCAGGACTGGTTCAGTAATGGGATAAAGAAGGCAGCCTTGATGCACAAATGGTCATTGAAAGAAATATCTGTAGATGAAGATGATCAGTGCCTACTTCAGAGTGATGGTTTTTTCCTCTATCTCTTGTGTAAAGATGGACTTTACAAAATTGGCTCTGGATATAGCGGGACAGTGAGGGTAATGTGTCTGCTTCTTGTCTGATCAGTGATACATTGTATTTTAATTTAATTTCTATGATGTCTGATTTCCATGGACAATTTTACATGGCTTACTGCTCATCAGTTTTATTACAGTTTGTGTAAATTTTTCTGATGATTTCTGTGACAACTYGACAACATTTTCTTAGAATTTTCACTTTGCAGTATGGTTGAAGGTATTACTTGAATGGTAAATGATTATGTGTTGAGTTTTCACTCTGGTATTTGTTAAATGATGGAAGTTTTTTGCTTTTCAGGGCCATATATACAATTCTACATCCCGCATCAAAAACAGAAAAGAAAAAAAGTCTTGGTTAGGTTATGCTCAGGTAAGTGAATACTTAAAATATAAAATGTGCAGCCCTTCTCATCCCTCATAAGTAGTTTAAGTAGACCCTGGCTTAGAGTAAACTTACCTGGATATTTTATYGTTCCTTTGGCTTTCTTTATAAAAAACTAAATTTTTGGTACTGTCTTCTAAATTATGGAGGATGATGGACCTGTAATCACTGGCCTGTAGAAAGAAATAATGGAGTGTCCTTGCTTTGTGTTGTCATTGTAAAGACTTTTGCAAAATATATTTTAGTACATCAGTTTATGAACAGTACTGTCAATTGATGTGTGGTTTTAAGTGCATGTTAGTAGATGTAAGAAAGTACTGTTGCAATGATCACGTAAAAATATTTGAAATACCTGTTTGTGAAAATAAATTGACATTAAAACATCTACAATAAAATAAGGAAATACTGATTTGGTTGGGGAGGATTGAGCGTATGTAAACAATACGTAGAGGTAATTCTTGACRTTGTAATTGAGGAGTTAACTATATTTGTGTGGTTTGTGGCTTTTAGAGTCAGTTTCTGGAATATCAACCACTTTTTCTTATGCCTTTATTATTCATTATAAAAAACCCTCAAAACGTTAGAAAATATTTCAGAGAACAATTAATTTACTGAATTTATTGTATATTTACTCTTAAATGAGTGATCTCATTGTCCCAGTGTGATTTTTAGTATACTTYCTGCACGCTTTTAAATTGAAATTGTTCATTGCAAATGTTCTTTCATAGCAGTTATTGTGTTTGTGTAAACACAAACACATGAAATCTGGTTTAATTTCATGTAAAAGCAGATCACCGAAAGGTGCACTGGCACAAAACAAATGGATGTGGATATATTCATTCTGGAGCCTGTTCTATCAGTTCAGAATTGAATGGGATTCATGTGGTTTCATTATATAGTGTTACATACTTGGACATTCTGTACATAGCTATAAATATATGTGATGCTTTTTGAGTGCTTGTACGGGTGTGTGCATTCACACAGTGACTGTAGTCAAAGGCACTGCAGTTTGGACGAGTGTCACTCTGTGGCTATATTTATAGAAAGTTGTGTAACTTGCACTTACTGCTAGTTATGTGTCCATAAGAGATAAAATGTCCTTAGTGTCATTTCCCTTCAGGTGCATGGTTAACTTAAATTCAGGTGATTTTTCTTACTTCATTTTCTATTAGTTATTTTTAGATTGAAGCTTTTCTATCTACTTTAATGCTCTTTGCTTAATTTATGTGGGCTTGTTTTCCTCAKTTATTTATCCAGTAGTTTCAATGGAAGGAACTGTCTTAGTGTGGGAGTCAAAGTATTAATTAGTATTTTTTATTCTAGGTTTTAATGCATGTATTAGTATGCATTAATGATTGTTCTTCTATATAGGACAACATTATCTGTTGCCTTCCTGGTATTCCTGTGACTAGTCTGTTGATTTGAAAAGTGGACACACAAATTTAAATCTAATTGTATACAGATATAAATAACAATTAAAATGTGGGGCTTCAAAAGTTGTATACAAACTTCAGCATGCTAATCTATGGCATGTAGAAAATGGAGGAAGGGAATCAAATTTCTSTTTTTTAATAAGAAATTTAGTTAAAGTTTGGGTTAGTAGAAAAAATGATCATCATTTGATGTAAAAGGCTTCCACTGTTTTAAAGCAATATCTAAAATAATCATTGCATTTTTTTCCCTTTTAACATCTGTTAATATATTAAGGAGTATTTTCATACCTCACATATTTTTTTTCTTGCCAGGGCTATTTATTATACAGAGATGTGAATAATCACAGTATGACAGCCATAAGAATAAACCCTGAAACTTTGGAACAAGACGGTACAGTTGCTTTGCCAGGTGAGAACCTCCAGATCAGAGCAATTTGGTAGAGTTTGCTGTTTCCCTGTTATGTATTTTCAGGCAAGCAGAAGAGAAACTGAGATTTTTGAGGTCACAGATATATTGCTTTGTGACTTTTCTTCACTTCAGACCAGCTTCAGTATTTCACTTAAGGGCCTTGCGTCTTACTCCAGTTGCTGGAATAATATTGCAACATTTTATAATATGTGAAYATCTTAATTTAAAGACTACAAAAGCTTACATTTCTTCCTAAAAATTTTCCTTTCTTTCTCATTTGAACTTTGAATGTTTGGCTCATGTATGACTTTGTTTCCAAGATTTCTTACATGTAGGCAGTTATAAACTATAACAAAACAATTTTATTTTTAATAGGGTAAAAATATATCCAAAAGCAAAGGCAGCTAATGAACACTGATGGACCATGCTGGTGGATTTTGGTTTATTTGTTTGGGGAGTTGTTTTTTTTTTTTGGTTTTGGGGGTTTTGGGTGGGGTTCGTTTGGTTTGTGGGGGGTTGTTTGTGTTCATTTTGTTGTCCTTTTTCAGAGGAGCCTCATAATTTCAGTCTGTTTAGAGAATAAGTATGTTCCTGGAACATACTTTATTGGCCTTCTAGTGAAATCCATCTGTTCTTAGCTACACAGATAAATAGCAGAAGGACACAAGAATATTTTTTAATCAAACAATGACAGGCTTATTTTGTAGATCACAAGAAAGATTTTGTTTCATCCTGACATAAATAAGAAAGCACTGACTGAAACCTCAGAAAAGTTCTCTAGGATTTTTGTCTTTAAAATGCAAACAGACAAACAGCAATTTTTTAAACAAGTCCTGAGTGTTCAATCTAGTCCATGCAACCTTCTGCACATCCTTGAAGTATGGATGTCTTTTTAAGCTGCTCTTGCTCTTTGTGGGGGCTGTAAGAGGTATTTCAGTGAGAGCACATTMAAGGACCTGAAAAACTGCCTTTCAGAGTGGTTTTTCAACTTTGTTCACCTCAGGGCAGCTTCTTACACAGTAGGGTTCATTGATGTCCTTTGTTATGTTACTATTTGTAAACAAATCAGTGTTCCTCATGCAAGTCTTGAGAGAGATTTGAGCACATTTCAAGTCTACCCTTTGGAGCTGTTGCTTGTTTTTGCAAATCTCAGTGACAAGTGTCGTTCTGCAAGACTACCTTGTGTTTATACTGTAAAAAGGCACAAATTAAGTGCGTGTGCCTTCTCAACAATTTGCAAAAGCAAGTCCGAATGGGAATACCCATTCAGAAATTTCTCAAACTGTCCTCTCAGTTGCATTTTGTATGGTTTGTGATGGTGTTAGAGTAGATGTTAGATGTTCTTTTTAACTCCAGTCCTTTGTATTTCAGTCCTTGAACTTTGCTGTTTTGCTTTGTGCACTTCTACACATTATCTCAGTGTGTTATTGTGAGAATATATGATGTTGTTCTTTTGCCTGGGACAAATTCCAGGGGGTCCACTTCTGGTTATTTTCCTTTCCCATTAGAAAAAATGAAATGAAGGTAAGGGGAAGGTGTCTGACCTRAGGAAAACAGTAGGTACTTAATTCTGAATAGTAGTGGCTGCCTCACTGCAATCTTGTGGTGACTTGCAAGTTGTTCTAGTTTTGAAAAGCCATGCTGGGTAGAACTAGAGGCCAATGACCTTGCTACCCGCTGAACACAGCAAATATTTGCTCCTAGTTGGGATGGTATTCAGGCATGGCTCTATCTGGAATTAATCTCTTTCAAATGCCTGGGCTGGTGATAGTGCATTAAAGAAAGGTATTAGAATTTATTCATACATGGGATGCATAGGAGGTTAGGAGATTTGATTAGAAGTTGATCCTAGGTAGAAGTCACATGACCTTAGAAAAGTCAGAGAACTATGGAACATTGTTTTCCCCTTTCTCACACAGTAGGATCCATCAGCTTCTTGAGGCCATAAACTTCTGTTTTTCAAGGGCAGCCCTTCCTCTCTGAAAGATGATCTTTCAAATCCAGTTTCTGGAACTACCAGGCTATGTGTCAACATTCTTTGTGTCTAAGGCCTTTGCCAAGATTTATACGCTGTACCTGAGTTGAGTATCTGTTTTCTCAGTCCACGTATCATAAAAGAATGTCAATTCCATGAGAATTTACTAGCTGACAAGACCTGAATTTATAGAGGTTTTCATCTTTGCCATTTCTTTCAACAGTGATGCTTTCTGCATACCTTAAAACAGTTTCTGTTTTCAGCTGGAGAAATTGAAGTCACATTGTATATGGTTTTATTGTTCTTTGAAATTGCAAATTAGTGTCTTRGGCTCAGGACTATTCCCTTAGTGTGGAAAGTACTACTAACTGAGGGTAGCCTAGGTGACCTCAAGGCCTGCATTACTAGCAGGTGCAGAATGTGCAATATGAATGTGGAAGATGATACTTCACAGAGGCTTCCTTTGAAGCCTCTAAGGAGGCTGTGATTAGCAGGTGTCTGTAGTTACATGGTTTTAGTACATAAAGCCTTTCTCTTATAGCAATCTTCAGACAGAATGCTTGGTTATCCTCATCCCCATAGTAATTTACAAAGTCAGATTAAATAAGATTTAGGATTGATCATACAAGCTTCTTCCTAGCTGAGACACTATACTAGTTTTTCCAAATACTCCATTTGCCTTCTATTTTTTAGTCTTCCCAATGATTTGATTTTTAATGCTGGGCCTATTTGTTAGCTAAGCAAGTGGTAATTTTTAGGAAGTCTTCTGGAGAGCATGTATGTAAAAAAAAAAACAACCAAAAACASCCCTGTTCTAGATTTCTTCTTTGAATAGATCTACCAAACATAGCAACAGCCCCCAGAAATGTTTTCCAGGAGCCTCACCTTTCTTGAAGTGACTCACGCAATAGGCTAAGTCGTGCAACGTGGACCCACTGGTGGCCAGAATGTGCTGTTTCCTTGGCTGTTCTGCTTGTGTGAGCATGTAATTTTTGGTCATTCAAGGAAACTTCATGCTTACCAACTTCCTGTAACCTTTGGAGAAATGTCATGTAGATTAGTTATGGAACTTCTCATCCAGTTACTCGTATTTCTTTTATCACTAACATGACTTTGCAGCATAGAGAATTAGTAGTATGGACTGCCTTTGGTTGTTAAGATTATTTTTAAGAGAGCAGTATTTCAAGGTTCAGTGTTTCTGCTGCCATTCTCCATCATGCTTGCTGCATACTTTCTGTGATTCATACCTGGTTGTGCTCTAAGGGGAAGGAATGTTGTCTACTTTTGATGTTTTGCTTCCAGATGTGAAAGGTACTGAAGGCTTTTTCATGCATATTCTGTTCCTGATTAAGACTATATTGGACTGGGCAGTGTATCAGGAAAAAGTAAACAATGAGTTTCTGTGGGGTGTTTTCAGCTGTATTATTTTAGTGCTTTAGCTAGATAGCAAAAAAAAGGCAAACTTGCTGGTTATGCTAGAAAGACATTATGTATGCTCCATCTAGCATTAAATTTATTTGATAAAATGTTAATACTGGATCTTTGTTCAGATTATGAAGCAAATATTTGGAGTGTAAAGTGGCTGTCCTATAGTATTTTTGGAAGAGGTCTTTTTCCTGTGTGTAATCAATGAGACAAACACAAACCATGTGATATCTTTGCCAGTAGCTCTATCAACAGTGCGGGAAGGGAAGAAGAAATTGTGTAGGGACATATATTTAAACTTGCAGAGAAAATGGTATTTTTCTCCTAATTTGGGTAGAATTCTTTCCCTCCCATTTTTTTTAATTATCTGAGCTATTTTCAATAAATGTGTGATGTATTTAATATATACTTCATAGTTTTCAAAAAACACCTAGATTTTCAGTTAATAGTTTGGTGAGATGTAGAAGTTATGAGAAAACGAGATAAAAARTGAAAACTGGGATTCATTTATTTCTGTTGCTTTATATGCTGGACTGAGGAAACATTCCTATGAAGATAAAAGTCCTTATATTAAAAAAATTTTTTGGGAAAGGAAAAGATTTAGTAGTCCTGGAAATTTTGAATTTATTTGTATTGTAATAGTTTGGAATATGCTTCACAGGTGACTACCTGTGAAAGGTGAATGCCTTTTTTTTTGCAGTTAAATATTGAGGTGTAACCACTCACATTTTGTGCAGTGGAAAGTGCTGTAATAACATTTACAGGAGCTAAGGAGAATTACATGCTTTTGGTGAGACAGGACATCTTAATGTAAAATAACACATTATCARAATGGTATGATCTCACTTGAGACAAAGTAGGACTCTCATGATCTGGTTGGAGTGAGACTGAATTAGAAGCAGAGATCAGTGTGTATATGTATGCTAATATAAACTCATGCAGTGCACTTCATTTTTCTCTCACAGATTGTCATACTGAAGGGCAGAATATCCTTTTCACAGATGGAGAGTATATTAATCAAATAGCAGCATCTAGAGATGTAAGTTTTACAAATGATGGGTAAACTATTTTTCTCTCAACTGGGTTTTATTTTACAATATTTATAGCCTTTTTGCTTCATGTTTGRCTTTTTCTTCACTAACACAAGGAAGAAATCCATGTAACTAGAAATAATGAGAAACTTCCATATTTGTGCATAAAAATGCAGTATTTTGGTATTAATTCACACAATTTTGATTTGTGATTGATTTTTTATTTTTCAGATMAGTTTTAAGAAAAATTCCATTGCTCTTCAAGGAGAAGAGAAAGTCTTATATGTTGAATAATATGTTCTACAGGTTCTTTGTAGGATAAGCTTTGTAGAGCTTAAGGATAATTTTTTTTCTTTATTCATTTCCTGTAATTGCTTTGGAACTTACTGGAGCATTTCAGACAGTTTTATTAGAAGAGATAGGAAATATACTACATTCCAATTGATTTTTGTGTGGAAATTGCCTGATGGCCAAAGCTGTAGAAACTCAAAGTGCTCCTACTAGGGACAAAACTGTAGTGGTAGTTATAATTTTTTCAGCAGACAGTTACTATGCTTTTAATTCTGGTGTGGTTTTTCAAGTGAGAAATCTGCAAAATAGGGATGGGGTGAAACTGGGTTGGCAACAGATGCTAAACATCAACTGTAGAAAAACCAGGATTAATCCATTTCCCTCCTAACAGAATCAAGTGTTGGGKTTTTTTAACATGACTCTGCACTTTTCAACAGAAAACTCTTCTAGTTACTCTTTACAGCAGTCACTCTGCATGCAGAGTTTTGGGTTCTGAATAAGGAGAAGTTCAAGGCTTAAACATAGATGTAAATAGTTGCAAGAGTAGGATTTTTACAGTAGTTCACTATTTTTATAGTGTTCATAGCATTTTCATAGAACTCAGTAAGTTTAAGGAGTCAGATACCTCAGTTTGTCCTGATGGTCACTTAATTCTTTTCTCCTCTGTAGTAAATGTTACAATAAATGTTACTTCATTAATATGTCCTCTGACATTTACTCTGAAATAGTACTTTGTCAATGCACTTAGGACTTCAGAAGTGAATAAATTAATTTCTTGTACAGTATAAAGTGGATTTTTGTATTTTTTGCAGGATGGCTTTGTAGTGCGAATATTTGCCACAAGTACTGAGCCAGTATTGCAACAAGAACTGCAGCTTAAGCTTGCAAGAAAATGCTTACATGCCTGTGGCATCTCATTGTTTGATCTGGAGAAAGATTTGCACATTATCAGTAAGTTCTCTTCTTTGAAGGTTAATAACAAGCCTGGTAGTTTTCCAACAGTAGAGCTGAGGTGCACTGCGATTTCCTTCGGCTCTACTATGTGTAGGAAGGTAGAGCTCCATAATAAGCACATGGAGAGGGGTTTGAAACCATTCAAGCATTGTTTGACTCAGAGTCAAATCCATACGCCCATTTGGAGCCACCTTTGTCTCTAGTACTGTTCATGGTTTTCCAGTGTTTTCCTTCAGTTGTATAATAAATATATAATTGTTTGAAGCTTGGGCTTTATAAAACATGGTTAAGCTGTGGAACTCCTTGCTGTGCGTCAAAGTTAAAAAGTTACAAGGATCACTGACTGGATTAAAGGGAGAAAGAATTACGTTAAAATACACATTTGCATCAGAATTTGAGGTAAAGAATTGTTACTATCTATGAAGGTATTTTGAAAAAAGATCACTTGGCCTTTGCTTTGGGGTATTTTTGCTCTATTGAGCTTGCTTTTGGCTCTATCAGAAGAGAAAAAAAAGCATATTTGTCTCAGTGGACCAACAGAGGTGGATAGGTGACTGGTCTGTGAAACTGCCTGGTTAAACTGTTCAGTTAACACCATCTTACTTGCACAGGTACAGGGTTTGATGAGGAATCAGCTGTCCTTGGTGCTGGGAGAGAGTTTGCACTGATGAAAACTGCTAGTGGAAAGGTACTGAAAATGTTCTGTAGTAAATAGCAAATTGCACCAATAGATTTCTGTGTTTAATTTAATCATTATTTTCCATAATTTCCTTTTTCCTTTTCAGTATGTTAGAATGTATGTCTGTGACTGTATTCAAATATATTTTTCAGAACCTGCTTTAAAAGATAAAAGGCAAATAGTTATTTAAAAGCATAAACAGGTAGTTGGAACGGCTTAGAAATCCATTACTTGAATTTGTAGGAATTTCTACTGTCCTTACAATGAAGGACTTTGTTTAAATCTGGGAAACAAAACTGTCTTCTGTCTACAAATGATGTGTTAGCGCCTTTGTAAATTTTACCACCTCATAACTTTCCACAGTCTAACTGTAATAATTTATTTAAATCCCATCCTGATTTTTTTTCTGATCCTTTAGAGAATTATTGGTTCCCCTATGCAAATATTTCAGTTGATTTCTTCAAACCTAGTCTTAATGATTTGATATGTTGTTCTGCTCAGTGGAGACTTTTTGAGGCATTTGCATAATCATGGAAATTTAGAAATGATACTGTCAGTGACTCTTTACATTTATTGTGGATCTATTTCAGTGTGAAAGACTTATGCTATTTATCTTGTAGAAACATAGCTCTTAATTACATGTTCAAAATTGCTTTGTTTAAATGAAGGCCTTTGTCTGCTGCTGTCAGGACAGTGAGATTGTTGCAATTGTTAGAGTAAATACTTTTTAAGACAATTTAATGGTCTGTACCAGAATTTGATCAAATAGAACTTTTTGGCATCGAGGGAGACAGATTAACTTTATCATTCAACTAACAAAAGTGCCTGTTCATATAAAATTAACACATTTCCTGGGTTTGGTCTATAAAGTTGTCTGTCAAGGTAGGTAATACAATATGTAAGGCAATGTGAAGKAGCTTCAGGTGCCCCATAGATTGACATACCAATTTTATAGAACTGTTGAATTGCATGGTTCTAAAGGAAACTTTTTAGTTCATGTCAGTATTTTTGTGTTTGTTCACATGGAATATCTTACTCTGTTCTTTATGTAGTCAGTGGCCACTGTGCATTTACTAAACATGTTTTACAAATGTATTGAAGCATATTAAAATATGTAGTAGTTTTTTATTTTAAATTTATTTTATTGTTATAATACCATCTTGTTTTTACACAGACCAGACATTTTTSTGAGGTGTTTTAAATGCCTCCTCTGAGTAGTTTCTTTGGTTCTTTCTTGTGTATTCATCTCATCTAGCCAAACAATTATATATGAAAACTCACTCAGTGGCTCAGCAGAAAGCACAATTCAAAACAATCTAATCTAAGAATCTAATCAGAATGTTTCCCCCATTAAGTCAAAATTGATGGGTTGGGACAGAGATAGTGAAATGGCATAAACAAAGTCAGGAAGAGTGCAGTGTGCTTTGAAATGAAAGGAATTTAAAAAATGCAACCTTGAGAATTATGTAAGCTTGAAGTGCTGTGTCATAACTAAAACTGATAAACTTTTTTTTCTTAGATTTATTATACTGGCAAATATCAGAGCCTTGGAATCAAACAAGGTGGCCCTTCAGCTGGCAAATGGGTTGAACTCCCAATCACAAAATCTCCAAAGATTATTCAGTTTTCTGTTGGACATGATGGCTCACATGCCTTACTTGTTGCTGAGGATGGAAGCATATTCTTCACAGGCTCTGCTAGTAAAGGAGAGGATGGTGAATCAAGTATGTATCATTGCTTGCTTGACCAGTGGTTGGTAAAAGCCTCTTAAAGAGTTTTTAATTTGAGAATAAGAGTTTCAGCATTTTCCAGGAACATGTAAGCATGCCATTTGTGCTGGAGATTATGCTGGCCACAAGTCCTGACAACCAGTGCCAAAACCTCTCCCAGCTACAGAATCCAATCTGTGTTTTACCACATTTTAGGTTGTGTGGTGGAAGTACTCTTTTAGATTTATCCCAAGAGAAGACAAGAGTAAATTAGGTCAAGAGGCCGTGCTGTCTGCCTGGGAAAAACTCTGGAGCCAAACTTTTGYCTCTTTGCTGTTGTTCTATTGAGCTTTGGAAATGGATGTTTTGCTGGCTGGTGGAGAGGTGCATTGATGAGAACTTGGAGAAGCAGATCTTCCGTGCTCGATCAAGCAGAATTCYTCGGACATTAAAGAAGACAGATTAGTTTGATCTTCAGACTAATAAATGCCTTATCAATATAAGATTAACCCATTTCCTAGTCTTGATTTCTGTAGTCGTGTGTGTAGGTAGTGTGTAGGTTGAAATAGACTTGGTAAGACAACTGAAGATATCTTTAAGAGCCCTGAAGGTGTAATCTGCTGTAATAATGAATTAAATACTTCACTTTAGGAAACAGATGGTAGATGATGATGTGATAGATTAATAAGAATAATTAAAGTGATTTGAAATACTTGAAGAATCATTTCTAAAAGATACTGATCTAATCATGTCTTGGCTCGCCATCGAATTTTTTGGGAGGAGCCAGTATAATCCAATTAAAATTAGACCAGGAAGATAGTTGTTTGTTTGGATTTTTTCATTAGTGATCTGAAAACCATGATTATGCYTGTGATGGTTTGAGGATTTTTTGGTAAATTTACTTGTAATTTATTTCTTTATTTAAAGCTAAAAGCAGACGGCAGTCAAAACCGTATAAGCCTAAAAAAATTATTAAAATGGAAGGAAAAATTGTCATATCTACAGCATGCAATAATGGAAGCAGTTCTGTAATTTCCAAAGATGGAGAACTCTAYATGTTTGGAAAAGATGCCATTTACTCTGATAGTACAAGTAAGTTAATATTGGTCTTTTGAATTATTTTTTAACTGAAGTAATTGAAATCAGTATGGAAATTTTTAGCCCATGAAAATGTTGTTTGTGTGTTTTTTTACCTTCCTAATTCATTTCTGACATTCTGTTGATTCAGACAAATATGACAGAAGGGTAGGAAAAGGTAGTTTCCAAAAGGTCTGTAAAATAATGTAGCATCAGACAGCCAAAGTAATTCTTCCATTAAGGAGGAGAAAAAAAAAATTCACTTGTCTTAATCTGGCACAAGAAGACCAGACAGGAAAAAGGCACAGAAGTAAGATGTGCTTTGGTATGACCAAAGGCTTTTGGAAGCTAGGCCTTAATGTGCTTCTCTGCTCATAAGGTAGCAGGGCATCCTGTACACCACTGTTTAAGTAGAATATAATGAAATAAACTCCAATGGCTTTATGACTCCTTCAGAATTATTTTTCAAAASAAGTGATTTGCAGCAGTTTTAGGTTTGCTTTTGGATTTTCATTTTTTGCGGGACAAGTGGCCTAGGCCTACTTCTCCTTTCACTTTTTATTCTAGCACTTGATTTTTATATCTGTTTTTCTCCCATGCTGTAAATTTTAAAATTGACAGTATCCACTAACAATTTTGTTACGTCATTGAGTTTCCTTCTTGGCTAGAAAGTGCAATTTTTCACCCAATTGTTTTGTGTCTTACAGGTTTAGTAACAGATTTGAAAGGTCATTTTGTGACGCAAGTAGCCATGGGCAAAGCTCACACCTGTGTGTTAATGAAGAATGGAGAAGTTTGGACATTTGGAGTAAATAATAAAGGACAGTGTGGACGAGACACAGGCTCTATGAGCCAGGGAGGAAAAGGTGTGGGACCTTGATTTTTTTTTTAAGCTTTTCATTTGCATGTAAATATCAGAAGTGAAAACAAAGCTAAACATTTTTATAAAATGTAATTCCAACACTAAAGTTTGAATACATGCAACATGATTAAAAAATTTCCAAGAAGTCTCTGTGCTGGCTGAGAAGCAAATCAGGCATTCCTAGTAATTCCTTTTAAAACGTGATCTGTCAATGTTCTTCAGAGCTTCAGCAGTTCATAGACACGTAGAATAGTTGCAAGTGGAAGCGATCTTTAAAAGGTCATTTAGTGCAACCCCCCCAACAATGAGCAGGGGCATCTTCAGCTAGATCAGGTTGCTCAGAGCCTTGTCCARCCTGTCCTTGCCTCTGTTCTGTAACCTGAATGCTCTCTGTTGGCCTCAGAAAGCAAGAATTTCTTATTTCAATATCTTAATTAGGTTTTGGAGTTGAGAACATGGCAACAGCAATGGATGAAGATCTGGAAGAGGAACTGGATGAAAAAGATGAGAAGTCCATGATGTGTCCTCCAGGCATGCATAAATGGAAGCTGGAGCAGTGTATGGTGTGCACTGTGTGTGGAGATTGCACAGGCTATGGAGCCAGCTGTGTTAGCAGCGGGCGTCCTGATAGAGTGCCTGGAGGGTAAGCACCTATGTGGGACTGTGGCTGGTGCGGTGAGTTGGATGGCTAAAGCACTTTCTGAATGTGAACTGAGTCGAAGTTTCCATCTAAAGTAACTTTATAACTAAATATATAGTAGTATGTGCTTTTAAAATCAGAAATGGCTTAAAATTTCTGTAAACATCTTGTGGCTGCAGGTGATTTAGTTTTTACAGACCGTTTTTTTTACTTTAGTGTGTAGTTCTTTACTAGAAGCTGTTGGATGTGAGCACCAATATAATTTCTGTCTATTGACAGAGCTGCTGGCTCAGAATAACTTTTCTTCATCCTCTCAAGGAAGTTTTATCTTGCTGTTCAAATTGACTTTATCTGTTACTACTTAGTTGAGCTGCAGACAGCCACTACATCACCATKACTATTTCTTCAGCATTTTGTTTGCTCATTGTTTCCTTGTTCATGTTTTCATGTGGTGTACATTATATTGAAGAAAGAAAATTAATTGAGAAGTCAGTTCAGTGGACAGTCAGTGTATGGCACCATGCAACAGCAGCTAGGATTTAAACTAGCTGTCCTTCCTGTTTATCTCAGGAAAACTTGCATGTCCGCAGATAGAACAAAGTAATAATCTATGTTTTAATTACAAAGGCATCAGTAATGCAAGAAATAAAAGATAGTGATAAAGTAACTCTGTTTGCTGCAGAATCTGTGGCTGTGGCTCAGGTGAGTCAGGCTGTGCTGTGTGTGGCTGCTGCAAGGCATGTGCTAGAGAACTGGATGGCCAGGAAGCAAGGCAAAGAGGAATCCTTGATGCTGTAAAAGAGATGATACCTTTAGATCTCTTGCTGGGTAAGTAATATGAAATTAGCAAAATGGCTTTTAATTCTCATTTTTACTGCACCTCTTTTTTTCCCTCAGTACATTTGTTTACACACTTTATTKTTACAGGACAGTTTTAGTATAGTATTGTTAAAATGGTGCTTATTTATTGGTGATACAGCAAAGTGGGATCATTCTGTTAAGTGAACTGTTCTAAGTTCACCCTTACTATAGTCACCTGTGCTCCTTTGTGACCTGTGCAGTTATGATACTACGAAGTTGTTCTTGTTGTTTTTTGATGTCCTGAAAATTTTTCTATAATGTTTTTATCAGGATTTAAGCATTCTTAAACTAAAACATGGGTAATTCATGTAAAACCTTTTAAAAATATAAGCAATCATAGACTTGTTTTATAATACTTTTGGAAACTTTTTAGGGGAGAATGGAGATAACCATGGCAACACATAACTACATATATGTATATGCCTATGTATTATTTAGTGATGTTGGAATAGTCAGATTCGTGAAAACCAGGAAATTAGGAGATAAAACTTAGAACTCCTCCAAATTTACTCAAATCCTTTTTATTGTAAGGGCCATGTAAAGAGCAGCTAGTAAGTAGGTTTTCAGTTTTCATTTCCTTTACTTCTTTTCGGATTTTTTTGCCACCACAACAATTTTATAGATAATTTTGTGTGGTTTATTTTCTTAATCTATTTAGCTGTCCCTGTTCCTGGAGTTAATATTGAAGAGCACCTTCAGCTGCGACAAGAAGAAAAGCGGCAGCGTGTAATTAGGAGACATAGATTGGAAGAAGGAAGAGGTGAGTGACTTATTGAGAAGGGCCTTGAATAGCTTAAGAAACTTCTGAGTCTGTTTTCTAAGAATGAAAATAGTCTTCCTTYGGTGAGCCTGTACAGTGATCAAAATCAGGTCCTAAATAGGTAGTTCATTATGTAGTGTGCTTTTAGAAAATGGTGGAAAATGTATGTGTTTAACAAAGTCTACACATAAGGTTCAGAATTTTAATGATGAAAGGAGCACTTTATATTACTTTCACAGGTCAGTTTTTATTTTTTGCCATTTCYCAGTTGAATGATTGGTTTTTAAAATGTAGATCTTAAAACATATTTATTTGAAGAAAGGATTACAAGCCTGTCCCATGCTATTTA
Organism: Cardinalis cardinalis; assembly: GCA_014549065.1. Taxonomy (NCBI): domain Eukaryota; kingdom Metazoa; phylum Chordata; class Aves; order Passeriformes; family Cardinalidae; genus Cardinalis; species Cardinalis cardinalis. The sequence goes on from JACDOX010000031.1 coordinate 1,937,419, forward strand.
CCTATTAATTATCWAATTACTATAATAAATTATTCCATTTCTGTTCTGTAATAGTAGGCAGAATTTTCTTTTATAAAATGAACTTTTCTGTATTTGCATAACATGAGAATATTGACACAGACTGAATTAAAAAAAACAGAACACAATTGCAGCATTTCAAAATTTTCTTATGTTTTATCTACCTCATTGTTGATTTTCCACACAAACAATAATCTACCTTAAGAACTTCACAGTACTCTTTATGTTCTGAAATACCTCAGTGTCTTGTCAAATTAAATATGAGAAATTTAGASTGATGTAACCTGTAATATTTTTGTAAAGCATGATGATGTGGTTGCTAAGATTATGTGTTGAGAAGAGGAATAACTTATTGGGACATATGCTCTTTCAAGTTCCCGCAGTTTTAGTAAATACCACTTTGTTTCTTCTTTTATGTATTAGATACTGGTTTTACTTGAATACGAAATGTGCCTTGTAATCCAAATTAGTCCCTGGACTGTGCCAGTGAATCTTGTGATGTGAATTGTGTCTTTATTTCATTTTATAAGAAATTGCTGGTTTTAGCCACAAATAAGGAGCAACGAGAGAGAGAAATCTTGCAGTTGCCTGTGCATATGGAAGAGGATGGAATATTTATTTTTCTTTGCATCTTTGTGGCTAATTTTAGCTGTGAGGTAAAAAGAGGAAGCCTTTGTTTAGGTCACGTCAGAGCTGCTGCATGCTGCTGACAAATGTTGGCTGCAGCTAACAATTTTTTATTGAATCCTAATTAAATGCTCAGTCATTATTGAAAGGTGCTGCTGTTCAGACCATCAGTGATAACAGAGCTGGGAGGTAAATTTCAGTTAAAAKAAAAAAGAAGAGTGGCAGAGAAAAATTTACATTTGCTTCTATTTCTGTGGTTAGAAGTAGAACCAGAGCAGCTTATCCCTTCTGTATGCCATCTGTTTCAAAAAGCAAAAAAAGATCACTTGAACAGTAGCAGGAATGTACTCTCATGGATGGTTTTATAGATGTATGGGTGAAAGGAGGTTGTAGCCAGGTGGGGATTGGTCTCTTCTCCCAGGCAACCAGTGACAGGACAGGAGGACACAGTCTTATCCTGCACTAGGGGAGGTTTAGGCTGGACATTTGGAAGAATTTCTTCGCAGAAAGGATGATTAGGAATTGGAATGGGCTGCCCAGGGAAGTGGTGGAGTCACTGTCCCTGGAGGTGTTTAAAGGGAGGACTGAATGTGGCACTTCGTACCATGGTCTAGTTGACAYGGGGGTGTTTGGTGATAGGTTGGACTTGATCTCAAAGGTCTTTTCCAACCTAGTTGATCCTGTGATTCTGTATAGGGACTGTAGCTAAAAAGATACTGTTATCCAGCATGTTGCATACCATTTGTGTTACTTTCTCTATCTAAAGAGCACTGAAATCCCATGCCTGTGTGGCTGTGGGAGGTAGGGGTATGCCAGTCTGGCAGGGTTGCAGATGAGTCTCCTGTTTTGGTTCAGAATAACTTCTTGTGATAAAACTGGGAATAGTGTTTCACAAATACTTAGAGATCTTGTTTTGTATAATCAAGTATGAATATTTGATTTGATGATCAATCTTTATTTGCATAATCAGATTAAAGAGCTTTTTTGCTTCTCCACCCAAGTGCTGAAGTTTTTCATTAATGAGTTGATGCAAAGAGTAGCACCATTCTTGGTAACTSTTATGATGCTGCTCTTTTCATAAGAGAGAACAAGAACATTTAAATAATCTACTAGATTTTTTGTGCAAAAGGTTTTGCAGTCTGATAGAACATTGTTACAATTATGTTAAAAGAACAGACAAATTGTTTGGTGTTTAGTTTTCTTTCCCGAGAGTTTTAGTATTTGTGYGTATGGAACTGAACAAATCCATGCTAATGAAATAGTTATTTGGAGATCCAGAGAGAACTTTCAATTTTCTGGAAACACTGCTTAGTCAGTTAAAGGCTGGACCAGCTCTTTAGGGCCTTTCCTTAAGGTATACAGTGTTTAGCTTTTCAGGATTCCGATTTCTGGATTATTTAGTGTGCTAATGTGTGTCTTTTGTTCTTTTATAAGAAACAAAGCATGCATTGTTTATGATGGTCAAGAACAGGATTCATCACTGAATATAGCTGCAGACTTTAAAGTTCCTGTTGGTGACCTTTTTTCAGTACAAATATTATCAGTAAATCTTGAATGTTTTGTAAAGAAGAGAAAAACTTTAAAAATACAGGAGTATTTCTTCCTAAAACAGTCATACAAATAAAACAAAAAATCACAAAGAAACCTCTCACGTGAATGTGTTGAAATAGGACTTAGGTTTAGGAGAGAGGTGTAAGAGCAGAAATGCTGGGATTRTACTGATTTTTAAGTTGTCTAATTGTTTGTGCTTCATTCAAAGCTCCAGGTTTTAGTCCTGTTACAGTGACCTGTGATATAAAAATATGTTCTTGAGGGCCACTGGAATTAAGAGCAAAAGTGTGATAGTCATGTATTTAGGTGYGATAGTCATTTAATTTCTTCCCAAGATAACTTGTGGTCTCTTGTATTGAAGAAGATAAGAATGCTCATCTTTATTTACATTTATCTGAAAATGCTAACTCTGRATTTGAATGTTCTGGGTAGAAGTAGTTGTTAATAGCTGCAATATCAATGACCTGGTTCAATGTTACAGTCACAAGCAATTAACTCACTTCTCACACATGATCCAAGTAGCCTGCCTCTGTTATAAGGGACCTGTATACATGCTGCKCAGCAACAGCACACTGAGTAACTTCAGGAATTTAAAGTGCTTATGCTGAAGATTTCTTTGTTTTTTGCATTGAAATGAGTCACAAACTATAGTTTGTGATGGAACTGTAACCAGCTAATAATTTTTATTTTTTTGAATCAGTTATTTATGTTGCTGTATTCAAGAAAAAAATTCTGCTTTAGTGGAAAAAAAATAGATCCTTTAAATGAATAGTGGGTAAAAAGTGTTTGTTTGGGATAATCAACTATTTAAAAAATTTCTAAGTTCCTTAATATTTATKATAGTTCTTTGCTCTTTTCTGCACACAAGTGACTGTGACAAGCAGTGAAGAGGGCTCAAAATCAATTTTATGTTTTTGAGTTAGTTGTATGACGTCTGAGAAATAAAGCCAGCTGTATTCATCACAGCTTCTAAGCTAAATCGTAATATCTCAACATAATTATGGGTGGAATTAGCTCTTCACTGTCTCTGTTTTTCTGGTGAGAAGTGAAGGAGCTGATTTTCCATATGGTGAAGTGGTTTTTGTTTTTCAAGCTGGTTTGGGGCTTGATGAGAATAATGAGAGATGAATATGGAAATTGTTGCTCTTAATTATTTTCTGTGGCAGTGAGGAAGTTTTGTATGTTAGAATGTTCAGAACATGGTTAATTATTTTTTCTTTCCTATGAAACTAATTTTTTCTTCATAGAGGCATTAAATTGCCTTAATGGATTACAGAAATCTGTGGGCCACATGTGCAATTAATGTAATGAACGTAAGACTAGCATTTTCTGAGAGAGCTAATCTGGAAAGCTGTTCATGAGACTTTACTTTTTCAGATTGGTATTTGAGGTAATAGATGTTGGAATAGTCAAAGATTTCAATTTATCACTTGAAGATAATTCTGGGAAATTTTTTCAGAAGGCGATGAGAATGTTAAAATAGCTTTTAAAACTATATTTAACTAATAAGCTAAAGAACACAGGTATGATTCTCAGTACAGCAATAATAAATGGTCTCATGCTTCACTAGATGATCATTACTGACATGCAGATTTGGTGTGTAATTGAGCACGGTTTAGCTTTTGATGCCCTTACAGAAAAGGAAAATTAATTTTCATCAGTCTTATCCTACTTGCAACAGCAAAGAACCCACAGAAAATTGATTAATTTTAGTCCAAGCTGCTCTGTTTTAAGACAATATAATCTGAGGCTGCCTAGATTTGGTTTTTTTTCATTTTCCTGAAGTGTAACTGATTCAGTTACTTCAGTGATTAGTTTTACCATGGTAGGCTAAGTATCGTACAAATCTGTTTAACATCTGCACAAGCTGCTCTGAGCTTGGAATCTCTGTTYGTTGCTCAACATGTACCTAAACACACAGCAGAACTGCCTGTACTGGTGCAATATTACCTAGTAAATAATTGTGCAGCTTCCTTTTATGGTTTTAGTTAAATGTTTATTTTGATGCTTTCAGGATTACTTTTGTTTCAATGTTCTTAAAGCAAACCAAAACCCCTTACCTTTTCACTTGAAACAATATTGGACTCACACATGACTTTTAAAGAATGCTTTCAAGGGAAAGCTGTAGGCTTTTGCCCGTGRTGACCATCAGGTATGGTTCTATGAAGTTACATTGTTGCACTTGTGTCYGTGATTCCTTTCTGAAAGAGCTAATTAATGATGTTAAAACTGATGTTTAAAGTAAAAATATTTATATTATAGTTTCAGAARTCAGATTTGTAGTGGACACCATGACACAGTTCTGGTAAATATTTGCTGGTTTAATTTACTTCCTGTATTTATACGCAGAAATGAATATTTTATATTTAACAATACATACAAAGTGAAGTATTCAGAAGGGAGAAAGGGTCAAAATTGATTATCATAAACCTTACTTCCATCTCATTCTCTTATTACTCCCCACATTGGCCTGCGTGCTTGTGTTGGCTAGTGTGCATCTCTTTTTCCACTTTAAAAGGCTTTAATTTGTCTTTAACACCCGATTTGTACAATTTAAATGTTGCTTTAAGACTACAGGAAGAGACATGTATCCTGTCTTTATTTTCAATGTTTTGAACAAAAGAAGCAAACTGCAATTAACCTTTGTGCCTGCACATGACATTCTTCATGAATGTTTTTGCCTTAATGAGAAATTGCTAGTCATAGTTGGAAAAATAGAGATTTATTTTTTTACACGCACCGTAATTATTAGCTCTGCCTTATAAGAATATTAAATTTTGTTTCCTTTAAGGCTTTATAGATGGGATTTATCTCACTATAATGTTTTCCACTTCTAGTGGAACTGAACTGAAGCATTTGTCTCTAATTCCATTTTCTGAAATATTTTTATCAAAACTTGCAACCTGTTGACCTATTAAGATGGCTAATTTCCCATATTAGGGTTTTATCTTCCTGTTTCATTACTAAAAACCAACAAAAACGCACCCCCCCAAAAATTGCTCAGTTTCTTTCAAGAAGCCAAAAATGGGTTTTTACAACGGAGGGTGTGATCCAACCCAGGACTTAGCTCTGCAACCTGAATTTATACTACTTTTCTGTATGTATGTGTCATCATGTACTATTTTTTCAGGTAGCCTGCTGTGTTCAGATGCAGAAGTCAGCATTTGAGATAATTGATTTCAGTCTCCTGCAATCACAGCTTGCCAAATAGCATTTGTTTAGGGTGAGGTACTAGAAAAAATCAAAGTATGTCTTATATAAAATCAAACATTAAACTCCTTCATGGTTGTGTCCAAGAGCTTAGATGACCAAGGATGCCAAAGCATGTTAAGTGCATGTAGGATGAAATAATTGTATACATTTTTCTGAAGTCCACTGCATTATTTAATAAATGCATTCTCTTTGGAGAAAATGAGATTATTTCTGTGGTTAAATAGATTTTTTTAATGCTTTGAATTCCCTGTGAAACAATGTCCGTTTTGCAAAGTCTGGACCAAGAAAGGAAAGCTAGTCTTGACATTTCAGCTAGGGCTGTTCAACATCTCAGCTCAGCTATGGAAAAAAAGTCTGTGAAGGGAAAGGGTGAATGTCATTTTGCATCCTACAGCGACTGATTTAAAATAGCTCTGTAGTCTACCAGTGACTCGTCTTTGCTTATCTCTGTCACTTGATCTTCTAAAGTAGAGACTAGTAATAGATTGTTATTCCCTATGCAGACCTATCTTGGTGGCTTCTGAAGCAGTTTTCCAAATAATACTCTGCAGAATTTTTTTTAACAAATTAAAGGAAGTATCAAATRCATGACTGGATTGTTCTACCAGAATATTCTCAGCGCCTAAACTTTGCTCCCTTCTGTGAGCAGAAAGCAATTCATGGTCTCCATGAGTTGTTGTAGTGTTTTGTTGCCTGTGTTATTTGAWGGGAGAGGGAGGTACTTTGCACCTTGCCAGCAGATGACCAAGGAGGCAGRCATCACATTGCATTCAAAATGTAGATATTTATTTCGTTTTTGTAGTTTCCTATTCTATTATGATAATTTTACAGATTTAGCATGCACAAAAAGCCAAAGAAGTTAACAGACGTGTTACATGGATTTGGGTACAAATTGCTATGAAATGGCAATCTGTTGCATTTAAGTTTATTTTGGATTCAAGTTCTTTACACWATGGTAAATGTAGAGTGTATAGGAATATCCGGAAGCAAAGATAATTCCTGCATTGGTCAGAAGGTTAGATTGTCACAGAATTGTTGTGTTGACTAGGAGAGTGTGATTCRGATGAGTTGCTTGGAAACTGATGGCAGCTGTGTGCTAGGGCCSTGCTGGAGCTGACAGCCTTTTATGCTTACTAAATGTCCTCTGTCTTACAAATCTCCTGTAGTTCTTTTGCTACCCTTCTGTACTTCACTTCTGTCCTCCTGAAATTCTCTTTTGTTATCTTTGCTCTTTGCACTGAAATGTCAAAGGCTGCCTTCAGAGCTTTATCTTGTTCCCTGCAGTTTGTTGTGCAAGCATGTTTTGGAGCTTCAGAATGTTTGCCTAAGTTATCTAGAGATCTTTCAGCCACCCACAAATATTTTAGATCTACACTCTTCAAGCCACACTCTTTGCAGTCCTTGCATCTCTTTTTACAACTTTGCTGATCTGACTTTCACTTGTGTTGTGTTGTCCTGTCCGTTCTCTATTTCTTCAGATTTTAATTTCATTAGAAACCTTCCAGTAAGTCCCACTACTTATGCCTTACTTTCTCATGTTCTTCATTCACCTTTCCTCTGTATCATTTGTCCTTCAGACATTTTTAGCTTTCATAATCTACTTGTCATTCTTCTCTTCCCCTTTTTACCTTTTCCTGGTTTGCCTCAGGATACTCCTCACTATATCGCCTCACTTGGTAAGAAGCAAAATATGGTGTAGTTTTTTGTGCAAGTCAAAACTCTGGAAAGTAGAATATTAAACACAGCAAGTGGTTTGGCAAAAAGTAATGTTTACCAAAAATGTATCTATTAAATGAAAGTTTGAATTCAGAGGAGACTGAAAAGGCAGAGCACAACAACAAGGCAGTTGAAGGAAGAATCTGCAAGATGAAGGTAAATCAAAAGCAAATGATGATCCTTGATTAGGAAAAGGAGCTCTGAATTAATAAGATGATCTGTTCTGGAATAGAGTCCAAATGAATGCAATAGAACAAAAATAAAAATTCAGTGCTGTGTGCAAAAACAAACATGACTGAGGAAGTTTTTGCGATGATATTCCCTAGCACATGGATGAACCTCTAACCTAGACAGTAGGGTATTTTTAAAGCATTTTTCATTTTGTTTTTTGAGTGAATGGTAAAATTTGGGAGCTTCTCTTTATGGAGAAAGTTTCTTCATCTGAAAGTTCTAAAACTATATAGGTTTGGCCTAACTTTTGCTTAGATGTCTATCCATGCTTTTTACTATTAGTGAGGGAGGTGATGGTATAAAGTTGACAGCAGAAAACCTGAGGCAATGGGTATTTATTAAAAGTTAACCTACACTATCTTCTTAATAAAGTTCAGCTAAGGAATGGGAGTATCAATGAATTTGCAGAAAAAGGAATATTTGTATTCTAAGTTTTGCATAAGCAGTTTATAACACAACAGCCTGATTTGGGGTGCTTTTGTGTACTGTTCGTGGAGGGGCTGGATTTGGGGACCTGTGGAACTGAGTGTCACTTGACAGAATTAGTTGCTTCTGATTCATAGTTTCTGTTRAATATGAGACTTCTGAAAGGACAAGAAGTGTTCAAAAAATTCATGGTGATGTGCTTAATCTATAAAACAGGAGAAATACAGATTTAAGAAACAAATTCCTTGTCCATTACCTGTTTATACTCAGCCTCAATTAAGCATAGTACCTCACTGCCTAAGTCTAGATTTTTTAAAAGGAAGGAAAAAAATATAAATGCATGTATCATTGCTTTCTTTAAATCRAATCTTCTCTTGAAGGCGTTTAAATAGATTGAGAAATATTTTCAAAATAAATGGATTTCAAAATTACTAAGGAGATGAGTCATATTATTTGAATAACTTTCTTCATGAAACATGGAACTTTTTCTTTAAAAGCTATAAATCTGCATCTTWAATATAGTAATTGCAAACAAGTTTATGGTGGTGCTTTTTAAATGCAGCATTTATATTATGATCTTGTTCTAAATCAGTATTTTGAATGTTATATGTAGGATATAAGGCATGATAATTWTTCTTTTTATCTTTTGAAGGCAATAATGGGTATTTGCTATCAAATTTTACTCTAGTGTGAGTATGTTATATTTCCATTGCTTGCAGTACAGTTGCATACTTAGAAATTCAGGTAAAACTATCACTGTGGGATGTTTGTTGGTTTTTTGCATAAGTTATCAAGAAATGGCAGCTTTCTTATATTTTAAGGTCTTTTGAATTTAAGAAAAGTTTATAATTATTATTCTTTTTGTTTTTTTCATTGCTTTTAATTTGAATTTTGTTTGACACACTGTTTCCATTTTGTGAGCTTTCCTATGCATGTGCAAAATGTTTCTCCTCAGGCCCCCTTGTAATTCCTGGTCCTATTTTTATGAACCATCGAGAACAGGCTCTAGCCAGAATCAGACTCTCTCCAGCACCGCTAAAGCATAAACGGGACAAGCACAAAGGTATTTGGTCTTCYTTATTGACTAGGGTGGAAATAAGCCCAGCCTCCCAGTCACTTCTTCCAGATGCTGCATCTGTCTTTTCAAAGAACTGCACAAAATGAGTTCTGCCTTTTCTTCCTGTTAGTATCTTGTTACCTGAGGAGAAAGAAAATGCATTTAAATGTTGACCTTTCTTTAGAAGTGTACATGTTCATTAGTCCACATCATCTTTTTCTTTCCTTTTTTTTTGTGAAATATGCATTGTCCTTTTGTATGTCTTCTCTCATTTCTARTGCTGTCTCATTTTTAAGGTTCTTTATTTTTACTGTAGGAAACGTAACATGTTAGAGTGACTCAAGATTGTTGCACTGCATTTGTGGCTTTTGTCCTTTGTGTTGTGTATTTGGGATGTTTACTTAAACATACTAGTTCCAGGCTTGATAATTCTGGCACACATCTTCTCATAGGTATATTACCTTTCAAAAAGCCCTTTTTAGGAGTGAAACACTTGAAATAATATAAAGATTACTTTTTGCTAACTTTGAATGGGGRGACTACAAATCAAAATACACACTTTTCTCTGCAATATTCTTGAGTTAAATGGTTTTATAGAGTACAGGTATGGAGGTGTCTTGATATTTTAGACATTTTTGTATATATGGCAAACCAGTTCCTTACATCTTCCAAATCAAAGTGTGCCATTTTTTCAGATATAAATGACTTACATGTTTCTTAGAAAGTGGCAGTGTAATACTAACTTACTGAACTTACTGAAGTTGAGCTCTCTCAAATCTGATCATAGTTTTTGTATATATCTGTGTATTTATGAGTCTGTACATACTTTGTTTATATATAGAAGATAAATATGTAAAATGGAGGTTAGAGACCTGGTCAGAGTAGGAAGCTCCTAAAAATGGTGAACCCAGAATGCTTCAACTCTTTTCTAAAGAATAGCTAAATATTAAGAGTTAGTATGGCATTTCAGTTGAATTATTGGAAGTTACTGATTGTATTTGGCATGTGTGCAGACAAATTGTGTATCAATTTGAAGCCTTATGGGATAAAGTTTCAGTGTATGTGGGTGATGGGCTTACTGAATTATGAACRTACTGGATCATGAAATCATCTTAAATTTTTGGAAATGAAAGCAAAATCTGATATTTTGAATCTGCATAAYGTTCAGTCTTTGGAAGGCATGTTGTCTGAACTTTAAGACTTGATGGACTTAGAATAACCTATCATAATCTCACTGGAGAGGTTGCCTGCTGAAAGATGACACACTGAATTCAAGTGTTGTTATGTGAATGACAGTTTGCTGATAGGCATTATTCTTGAGCTGGATAGTACTGCTAGTTRTACTGCAAACCCTTGACTCCACAGGCAAGTGCATAAAGGAGTATGCTTGTCCTGCCTACATCTGTGCTTTTTTGGCATGTGTTAGTTGTTGGAACTCATTTCAGATCAAGTATCTCCTTACAAGAGATGTATTCATTAGTGTCAGTTTGAGGCTTCTGTTGCCTCTTGGAGTTGTAAGAACAGTATAAAGGTCTGTGTTGTGCTGGAAGATGTTGGTTAGATATGTGTTATGGAACTGAACATTTCTTTTTCTTTAAGGAAGGCTACATGGAAGGAAATACTCAGTTTATTTTAGTTCTTTGTGTCTTATGGTGAAYAGATAAGGAGGTTTTAAGTAAACTTTTAGACCCTTCTCTGCCTCAGAAGACTGCTTTTCAAAAGACAGCTGTAAATTCAACTAAGAAGTAGAAATACCCCTTAACCTCTCAAAGACATTCCAGGGGGAAAAGGAAAACTGGTGAAGTGAGTTGTTATCCAAGTAACAATCAAGGTGAGAATTGTGAAAAAGATAATGTATATTTTTTATCTTAGAAGGTATGCCTCTATTCTTGAACAAGAATGCAAAAGCAATAATAGAGAAGAGATAAAAGAACATTATCAAATTGAAATCAGCAAATTATTTTATTTTTGAACATGCTTTCCAGACTGTCCTCCTTACTTCAGATTTTTCTTCTATAGTAGTCTTCTTCACACCAACCAGGACTTCAAGATCTTTGGGCAAGGAATGTTTAGTTCAGCTGGTAGTACTGATAAGGCCGGTACTAACTTACTGGTTGCCCCYTCTCTGCTTGCAGCTGCAGAGCTTCTCTTGATAATGATATTTAAACTTSAATGTGGACAGCTTCCTCAGGACTTCTTCAGACAGTTATTGTCTAATATAAAAGGTGTATTTGATATGTACTTGTACATGTTGCCCAACCATGGAGTCATGGAATGGTTTGGATTGGAAGGGACCGTAAAGATTGTCCAGTCCCAAGCCCCTTGATAATGGACAGGGACACCTTCCATTAGATCAAGTTGCTCAAAGCGCCRTCCAGCCTGGCTTAGAGCACTTCTGGGGGCGGGGCATCCTCAGTTTCTCTGGGCAACGTGTTGCAGTGCTTCATCAACCTCAGAGTAAAGAATTTTTTCATAATAATCCATATGTCTGTCACTTCTGCAATTTGTCTGTTTGGTTGTCTAGTTGAAAACTCCTTCAGCTTCATTGAAACAGCAGGTTTTTTAGAAATCTTGCCATTGTCATTTACTCTTTTCACATTTATAGAGTCTGCATATCAAGATCATTGCTACTGCAAAAACTGCATAATTAAGCATGCTCTTCCAGATCTGTGTCTTCTGTGTCTTTCACAATTATTAATAGAAGGKATTAGGAAAGACATGTTTGGTATTCATGGAGTGGATTGGCACTAAGAAGAAAAAGGAGCTTGTGYTTCATCCTTATTCTTTAATTGAGGCAGTGAGTTTCCAGTCTACATCTCCAATCCCTGTGGATTCCCATAACTGAGCATCTTAATAAAAAGTGATGCCTAGAGAGGATACCTAGAACAGAGGCTAGACAATGAGTTACGAGTTTTCACACTTTTATAAGTTTTGGTCCATTTCCATATTGGGGTTAATTGTCCAATTACAGCTTCAGGTCCTGAAGTCCCATTCTCCCAGTTTTCTCCCCTCAATTCACCGCTGTTTATACTTTTTGGGCCTGAAGCTGCAATGATGTGCTTGGTTCTCAGGCTGGAAAARGATCGTTTTGTGTAACTGAACTGTGAAGAGAAYTTGCTAACACTTTATATGAAATTCAGAGGTATATACTAATGCAGTACAGAATCTGGAAAATACGAAAACTAAAACTTAAGACATCAAAAGGATTAATGAAAGTCTAAAATTTTCTCAAATGCAGAAATGAACTGAGTAGAAATAAAAAACAGACTAAGCTYCTTGAGTCAGCTAAGATTAAACAGTTTGAATGCCACCTTTTTCCTCTATTTGGAAGTAGTGGTAAACATTCTAAGTAATATCAAAGAAATACCCTCAAAATGACTAAGACTAGTTGAAGCTGAACCTGCATGGATGGAACAAGATATAGGTCAACCATTTTGCAAATACTAAGACAAAATTACCAGATGTTCAAGAAAACTTACTTGGAATTTACTTTTTAACTTTTTGGCTATCTAAGATACCATGTGAAGGGCAGAGTAGTTTGAAGCACTCATTCGAGTGAGACAGCTGACAATGAAAAAYCTACATCTAAGACTGAGTTTATAATCAGAATGTGATTTTGTTATCACTTTATTGTACGTGTTATGCACTTGTGACTCTGCATATCATATTTCACCTATAAGCTCATGTAAGCTCTGTAGCAACCTCTAAAGAATCCAACAGACTTACTTTTTGTGCTGCCCTCATAGGATGGATGATTTCCACAGCCAGAGTATATTCCTTTTGCCCCTGCACTGTATCTATAAAATTGGTTACAGATATTTCAGCTACAGCCTAGGGTAGACAGCCAGGAAGCTGCAGACATGGACTGATTAGTTAAAGTAATGTTGTATGTAAAATCTGTAAACTACAGCACTCAAAACACCCTGTGAGAGTTGGATATCACTGAGGCTAACCAGTAACTTAAACAATATGCTTTATTTGGGTGATTGCTGCTGAACGGAACCAAGATTTGTTGGCATGTGATGTGGTCTGATTTTTAATATACAATCATATTCCATTAACACTTTTTTCTGTGGGGTATTTAACATCTTTAGAAGTGCTTTTTCTCTCCTCCAAAGATGCACGGTAAGTGAGAAATGGAAAATCACCACTCTTGCTGTTGGAGAATGCTAACAAAATGCTTTTCCTCTGGTCTGGCYAAACAAGGATCCGCCTTATCTTTCTGTAATGATGCTGGGTTTGGGTTTTTTGCTAGAGGAGGTCTCATTTAAAGCTTATTACTTCACTTGCTATTGAGTCTGAATGATCTTTTCCTTTGTTCCTGGAAAGCAGTGGTTTTTGTGGCAGCAATATGAGCCAAGAGAACTTCTAAGCACRTTTAATGGCAGAGGAAAATTGTCTTCAACAATTAAGAATTTTCTGAGTGGTAGTGGGGATTGGTTGTATTTGCAGTTCTGTCTCTCTTTCCGTTCCCAACTTTGAGATATCAGAGATGAAAACCCATCATTGTGAAGATGTTAATGGAGCACCCCCTCTGTGTTGACAGCAGGAAGTACTTTTCCTTGAGRTTTTCTTCTTTCTCAGAGAGGTGGAGTCAAAGGTGCTCTTCAATGGTACTCCAGTTGGAGAACACTGGAAGTACTAACTTGCTCTGCTTAAAKAGCAGAGCAACTGCTCCAACAAGAAGAGTCTCTGCTTCAGTAGGCTTTTTATGCTTCCCTTTCAGAAACAGTTATTTTGATCTACTTTTAATGAAATTTAAAAGTGCCCAGTTGTTTGAAGGAAAACAAATGTGTCTCTCCCTAGTTACAGTTGTTCCTTGAGACATGCAAATAAGCTTTTGGCATCCACTTTTGACTCAGATTTTTTTAAAAAAACTTTGACTGTTTATTGGAAGGAAAGAGGATGACCCAGTTTATTTGCAGCCTTATCTCTAAGTGTAAGTTCTCCTGGCCAGTGCTGCTGGAAAAATATGATRTGTATTGGCCATGTAATGGAGTAACAGATAAACACTGTAGTCCAGAAATATTGCTCTAAAAAGTAAGCATTGATATAATGATATTCTATTTTGCTTTGTGTATTTTGGTCACAAGACCTTTTTTTTCYTAAACAAGACTAGCTGTTTTAGTTGCAAGGATGTTGTTGGAGCACACATAAATTATCAAGTGCTTATCAAGTTTCGAAGATCCAAACAATTCAAAACTCTTGAGACAGTTACTAACCRTGCAAAGAAGGCTGACAGGAATTACATTTTCAGTTTAAAAATTTCACACTTGAGCAAAGTAAGATATGTATGAAGGACAGTTACTTCTATTCCTGCATTTTTAGAGCCTTTGAGAAGTTAGCTTTGGAAATTGGAAGCTCCAACTTTGTAAAACTTTGTCCTTTAAAATATATTTATTTCTCAGATATGTAATTGCAAAACTTGTTTCGTGTGAAGGTACTTGTCTCTGCATCTTGCACACTAATACTTAGTATTTCCTCAGGGAAGTACTGTGCTATGCTTTCACTTACAACCTTGTAGAAAATGGGGCTATATCTAGAACCAAGTTTTATTTAATGGTAGTATCACATTTATCAGCTGAGATAACAGGAATCCCCAACATTTTGGGGATTTAAGCCCTTTAGAGCAGGATGTTTTTCTTACAGTGAGGTGGTAGTGCACATGTGCCACTTCAGGTTTCTGCAGATCACTTGGTAGGCTGCTGTTACATGACCAGAAGACACCGGCTGCTACATTTTGCTAATGTGACTGCCTAGGTGACACAGTYGCTATATGCCCAGTGTGTTTAATTGGAAGTGCATGCAGCCAGGACGCATTCTTACTGGACATGTGTATTTCTGACAGATGATTATTCAAGTGCATTTACACAGTGGGAGAGCTCATATTTTTTATTATTCAGCAGTGTCTGAGGGAGGAGGGGATRCAGGGGCCATAAGTAGACTTCCAGAATAGTCAGGTATTTTTCCGCTCCTGTCTGAAAAACTTGTATGAAATTGGGAAGCAGTAAGCAGACTGCTTGCTGAATAAATAATTCTGGGGGCAATATCAGCTGCTAGAACCACTCCTGATTACTTTGGCACATAGAGTTCAATGCAAAAGTAGGCATAAAAGGTTCAAAGGTACTGTATTTGAGAAGTAGTAAAACTTGACTAAAATACTGTGAGCTGCTTAAGGCAGAATTATGGGACTAAGAGGAAAACTGTGATTTTGAGGGGGCTGTTGTTCAACGATGATTCTGTCTCCTTATATTTGCTTTTGTTACCAATACAAAAAAAATAAGCTGCACGCAGACCTTCAGAGACACTTCTTCTAATTTGTGTGTCATCTGGTAGTACACAACCTCAAAAATGCCATGGCAATTCTGAGAGACAGGTTTTCTTAACCACGTCTCCATTTCACATGTATCCAGCATGTAGTGCATGTTTCAAAGGGATACTTTTCCTATGCTTTTAAACCTAATTCTTCAAAACCATTAGTACCTATACACACTGTTCTTTACAGATGTGAACTACATGCAGATTCATGTAATTTCTGTACTCAAGTCATCACTATAAAATAGCTTTATTCTTTGAACAGTAAGATTTTTTAAAACTGGCATGTAATGAAAGTGTGAAGTGAMTCTACTGTAGTAGCAATTCCTCTGGAATAAAAAGGAAAATTTGAGCAATATGTATACAAGCAGAATTATATTTAAAAATTTTTGTAAGTCTGTAATTACTGTGCTTCACAGAGGGACTAATGAAGTCTTGAAGTTCAGACTTCCACTGATGATTATTCAGAAAAACATGTTGAAATTCTAAGTAGAGATCTAAATTCAACAATACCTTGAATTCTTTGAGAAGCAACTGTTTCCCTGTATCAGTTTTGTTAATAGAGGAGTACTCAGACTTAGCACAGAGAGAAGGTGCAGTCTTCTATGTGCAGTTATTTCTCGCTTCATGTATTTCTGTCATTTCTCTATGCTAGACAGAGAGTGACTAAAGTTTAACAGATGATGGAAACCTAGTGAGTTCTGGAGAAGATGGTAGCTTGCAAGAAATTTAGGAATAACACATTGCACTTCARTGCTTTTGTCCATTGTGGAGGCAGTTTTACTTTAGGAATCAATAATGCACTTCATACTTAGTAAAATATATGTTTACTGAAAGAAATCACAGAAATGCACAGAAGCAGACAGAAACACACATGCTCTTGGTGAGTTGTCTGCATTGTTAGAAATGAGCTGTGTAAGTAATTGTCAGCTACTTAAAACAGGGGTTCTTTGGCTGAATTGGAGTCAAGTAAACTCCTTAAAGAGTAGTAATTGGAAAAGGTAGACTAGGCTATGCCTGTTAAGTTTAACTACAGTGTTTCCTACTTACTAATGCTGCCTTACTGAAGAATGAAAGTGATGGCTTTTAAGTAAAGCTTCTGAAGTTTGTGTATTCTGTTTCRCTGGTTCCTTTTGTCTGCTCATTGGCAAGTTTCTGCTTTAGAGGATCTTTTCCAGTGTGTACCTTTATAGAACATTGTTTAAAAATAGAGTTTCTGTCATCTTCCACATCTGCTTTGATGCTGCATTTTGAGCTCTTTTGCTGCTCTGTGAGTTTTCTTCTGCCTTAAGAGAGGTGGAGTGGGGAGTTATTTACTACTCTTGTTCTATTCATTCTTCTAATATAACTTTATTAGAATGCATAGTATATAATTGTAAGTCTTGTTTATAGATGGAAGTGGAGAAAGAGGTGAGAAGGATGCCAGCAAAATCACAACATATCCACCAGGGGCTGTCCGCTTTGACTGTGAGCTGCGAGCTGTACAAGTCAGTTGTGGATTTCACCATTCAGGTAAAAACAAATGAATCAATGTTAATTGTAATAGAGATTTTTTTTAAGGTTGTCATATGTCACGCTGCTTGATGTTAAGTTTTTAAAATGGTTGTATGTAGGAGTGCTAAAAATTGAAAACATGGCAGGGTCATTTTATCACATCTCAAAGAATCACACCATGTGCCTAAGAGTATTGTCCAAACACTTCCTGAACGCTGTCGGACTTCTGTGGCTGCTTCCCTGTGGAGCTTATTGCCGTGTCCAGGTACCTTCTGGTGAAGAACCTTTTCCCAATATCCAGCCTCAACCTTCCTTGACATATTTTATGCTATTTTATTACAAGCTAAAGTAAGATCACCACCCAAATCCTCACATCACCTCCTTTATTCCAGCAATGAAAGGCATCTCACTGTCCTTCAGTAGTGAAAAGGGCTATAAGTATCATATATTGAGTTATATCAGAGCCTGTAAGCAATTTTGGAGTCAGTTTGAAACATCTGCATGGCAGAGCTCTACTCCTGCATATAGAGGTGCTCGTTGTTTTGGGTTCTGGAATCTGATCTGGATCTCTTGGGAATCATAAGCTGCTACTCAGAAGGTTAACCAGGACTGGTGCAGTGCCATGTCATGTGYATATGTCAGAAAAATATTTTGTTGTTTTTCAGTGGTTTTGATGGAGAATGGTGATGTTTACACATTTGGATATGGGCAGCATGGTCAACTTGGACATGGTGATGTTAATTCCAGGTAAGCTGGTAATCAAAGGACATGATTGTGTATTACTGTACTGCTGCATAAGAAATGGCTACATTTCTGGCTCTCTGTAGCTAGCAAGTGTGAAAATTCAAATATAGACCAAATAAAGTTGAAGAGCTCTTGTTTTGCACTTACTCCCTATAACCCTCTGAATATTGATGCAATAACAGTACTCTTGTACTGTATAAGTAATTTATTTAATGCATGAATTCTTCTGTGCATAGTTATTAGCATTGCTTTGATAATAGTTAGAAAGACTTCTGTCTCTTTAATTCTCCCTGCATCTATGAGAATTACATTGATGCCTCATTAAGATTTCTTTATTTCTGTAAAACACTGTGTATGCAATAATTGAAATAGTATGATATTGTAAACCTAGATGAGCCTGTTCCTGTTAAATCAGTGATAAGAGYTCACAGAATATCAGAATGTTCTGCATTGGCAGGGACCCACAAGGATCATGTCCAGCTCTTAAGTGAATGGCCTCTGTGGGGATCAAACCCACAACCTTGGTGTTGCTAGCACTGTGCTCTGACCAGCTGAGCTAATCTMARTTCAGTTATAATGAAGTCTCATTTAATGTTCATCAGTTATCTCCCAAATGAAGTCCCTAAGYTTTGGTCTCAGCTGCATTTTGTAGTCGCTTGTTTTGGGTGTTGTCAGAAGAGTGATGTGTGCTTTCACTGTGGTCAGTGTAAATAGAGAAATCAACAGAGTATGGGCAGGTATTTGACTAACCAGCCACTGCTTACATGCTTTAGGTGTGATGTACTTAGTAGCTCTGTAAATCCATTGACTGCAGTGAGAGCTTAGATAATTAAATGTAGATGTCTTTATTGTGAAACTCAATCTCACCCTTAGTATCTCATGCTTAGAGTCACATCTTACCATTAAAGTAAATAAAAAACCATTGTCCTGCCATAAAAGGAAATGTGATTTAGGTCTTTGGACATGTACATATGCCATTTAATGCACACAATGGGGGTTTCTATAGTAGAAATCTTTGAGRCTTTGTGTATGTAATGCTCAGTATCCTTATGTTAAAGGCATACAGAGCGGAGCATCCATGATCTGCCTTCAGTTTTCTTGTTTCTCTTGTAGCAGTCAGGTGAAAATTWCTGAACATCTATCCTCCTAATCTCTTGGAGACTTCAAAACCCTTTCTTTTGTCAAGTCCCTGAAGAAATCTTCATCATCTTAAAACTTGCGTTGGATTCACTATTCCAAAGGGGGAGAGGGAAGAAGGAAAGTGTACTGGAAATATTGCCTTGTATTGGCTGCTGTGTCTTATAGTAGTCTCTGAACTGTTACCCCTACTCAGTTTGCATTAAATTGGTGGATGCAATCTGGGTGACTGTCTGATAGAGTCATATTGCAGASAAGTACTTCATTTTTCCCTTCTGGAAATTCTTGGATATTTGTTCCAAGGAACAATGGCTGAAACTAGCAATTCAAGTTGCTGTTAGAAAAAGGCCAGTTTCTGTCTTTGTGACTGAAGAGGTACACATAGCAGTGACATTTGTACTGGTAACCTAATGTCACCTGTTTCTAATTTTGATAAAATCATTTGGCTTTTCAGAAGGCTTCAGAGATATCTGCTGTATTTGTCAGTATTTCAGGTGGTAAACCCTACATCTGTTGCTTATTTAGATAGAAACTGGATAWAGACCAGTAGTAGTTCCARGTGAGATCCTAAAGGAGAATATGAAAATTCTTGTGCTGAAGGATAGTGCTTGATCAGAAGTAGAAGCTGAAGAGGTGCCAGTGACTTGGCACAGACCTTTGTATCATTCTACATCAGACCTAGAAAGTGTCTGAAAAAAGCCTTGAAGGAATTTGGAATRTGTCCTGTGCATGAGAACTGGCTATAGTACTATATTGCTATTTAGCACCATCATTCAAATTATAATTTCTTCATTGATCTACTTCTTTTTCCAGCTTTAAGTAGAGATCTCTCCTCTGTCCTCACAGTAAGGGATTCAGAGAAGGAAACAGGGAATCCTTATGCAGAGTTCCACCTCAGTTGGGACGCAGTGGTGCTCAGATGCCAGCTCCTGCCAGGTCAGTGGTATGTCAGTCATGCAGTGTGTCACATTGCCTGTATTGACCTCAGGAAGAGCATCATCTTCTGAATTCAGGAACTGATACTCTGCTKTATTTCTAGGAGAGAGAGAAGAGATAGGAGAAAAAAAGAAAAGTAATATTTAGGCATCCTTTCTAGAGACTTTTGACTTGCAGTGTAAAGATTTAGTAATGAGGCTACATTTTTAAAAGTCTTGAAAATGTTCGAGTATTTTAAATTCTGAACACCTGTTCAGACATGCCTTGCTCCTTAATTAAGGGGATTCTAGACTCTTCTATTAGAATATTGTAAACATCACAAATTCTTCCTCTACTTCAGCAGGAATGAGGTAGATTACATGCCCTGTCAGTAAGCTGGAACTATTCAATTAGCCTGTGTAGGCTTTTTGTTGTAACATCAACAGTGACAGATGTTGATAAGCTATTCACTACATGAAAGATTTGTCAGTCTGTGCTTATATTCTTATCAAATTAGATGCTGGTGAATAGAAACTCAGTGGAAACAAGAAATGCTTTGCAGTATCTAGCTTGGTGAAAGATAGCATGTATTGTGCTCAGGTAAGCAAAGGYGTGTTTGTTGCTGATGCTTCCCTCAAGAAGCTGGAAGTTAAAACTCCAGGATCTTTCTGTTACTGTTTAAGATTTGCCTGCATTTTTTTGTACAAACTCTTGACTTCAGCACTTCAGTAGTAAGTACATGACCTGACAGTCAAGCTCCAGAAATTGAATGACTGAAATGATATGGTCTTGATGGGATTTTGCTTCCAAAGGCTCAACAGTAACATAAACCAAAACTGATTGGACCTTCCGTAGATGWTCAGCTATGTTCCACTTGAAGGTAAAGAATAGAGACTGTATTCTTTTAGTAACTCCAGGGGGAAAAAAAGTGTTCCATTATCTGTTTGTTAGGACCATATTTTTAGGTGTATTTTCTGATTATTTTACTCCAGTGATGGAGTGCAGGTCATATTTACATCTTTTCACCAAATTTCCTCYAAAATGGAGTCACTTCTAAAATATRAAAATCTCCATTTTCTCTGTAATGAAGTTGTCCAACTCTGCTTGCAATGGACAGAAGTTGCTACTGCTTTCCTCTTACCCACTGCACAGTAACAWTTCCAAGTGAACCGTGTTTGCAGCACCATGGTCAGCTGCCCCAAGTGACATGTTTTGRGAGCTGGCAGGCAGCTGTTGGCTGCATCAGTACCACGGACAGCAGTTGTTCCAACAGGTCATGCATGATGACTTTTCAAAGACTGCAACTGCTCTGAGAAGTGCTTACCCTTTGGGTTGGAAGAGTGTTTCCATATGGACAGCCAAAATGCGTCTGGACCTTCTTCAGGATCCTGAGTTAGCTGATGCATGTACATCTCCTCAATTATTCAGCAGTTGTTACTTTTTCCCAAGGGATCTCAGGTTAATTTCTCTATAGCTGAGCTTGGTCTTTTGTGATTRACCAAATGTTCTGTGGCTTTAATACCAGCGTGTCTTTCCACTCCATCCCAGAAGAATAGTTCTTGTGTTCTTTGATTCAGATGGAGAAACTTTGGTTGTTAAAACTGTGCCCAGAGTCTCTCAGACTCTTCAATGTCTATTCTGAGCTTTCCTCTGTTGAGTTTCAAGGGGATAGGGAAATACTCAGTAGTATCATGGGTTTTAAATTCTATGTGCACTAGTSAAACTGTCTGTATTTTTCAAGGCCCTATTCCTTTTATGAAGTGAAAAGTGGGTTTTTTTTGCAATTCACGTTTATTTTATGTAGTTAAATATCTTACATTTTTTTTTCTGTTCCCTTCTAAATGAACTGATAGGCTGTAGCTAGCCATTCCAAAAGTTGGGTGATCTTAATGAAAAAGCTGTTTAAGAAGGTAATGTAGTTCATCTGTCTGCATTAGTGGCTTATTTGATTTTGTTCTGCTGTTGCCAAGAGGCTATCAAACACAGCATTCAYATAACATTGCTGATAGATTCAATTGGAGGAACAGAAAGACAAATAGTTATGGTGATAATAGCATTGTTTTTAAGCATTGAAAGATGAAATATTCACTGCTTTTTTTAAAAAATAAAGATGTGATTGATAATTCCATGCCTGCAGCTATCATAGTTTTGAGGAAGAGAAAGAAAAACCTTACGATAAAAATACTTCCTTTTAACAGGAGTGCTTTTGGATTAGTTACTAGTTATGTTTTATTTGTTTTGATGCCTTTTTGAGTTTCCTTAAAGTTAATGAGAGACATTAACTTTAAATTTTAATTTTTTTAAATTAAAAAAAATTTAAAAAATAAACTTTAATTTTTTCTCTGATTTCATCATTGGTGCTGCTAGACTATGCTCTGTGTATAATCATAGTGATGTCCAAATCCATGAGCCTGTAGTCCAAGATAAGCACCTAAATTTGAGCGTCATGTTGTACATCCTCTACTTAATTTTATTCTGCCCTTCAGTCCATCCATCTTCACTAGTCACCCACTGAAAGCTGTGTTTACCACCAAAGAATACTTTTTCTRTATACCTGTGTTTATCCTTCTTTAGGTTATCAACTTATCTTCATGCTACATTTCTCTGTTCCACATTTTTTTATGTTCATATCTTCCRATCTACCCTTTTTCTGCTAAGCATGATGCTTCACCTTCCTCAATTTCTTGACTTCTRTTTTACCTGCAATTCAGCCAAAATCTTTGAGATGAACCATCTTTTAGCACATCAGCTGCTAAAAAATCACTAGGTGACTATGGGCTGGCTTTTTTTTGTTCCAGTATAAAACAACCTGTTCTTGTTTTAGATTACCCTACTTTTGAAAGGCTGTGTTTAAAAGCAAGTTCACATAGTGCTGTTATCCTCTGTATAACTCTGAGCCCAGTTTCCAAACATAAAATTATGTGGGAATAACTTRTTCTTCAAATTCACAGTCTTTAACTCCACCGGAAATACTAAGTCTAGGTAGACATTCATTATGGGATTCAAAGTCTTGAAGTTTCTGTTCTCTTTGTTGGTATTGAAATAAAAATTTTAGTGTCTCATTCTTTTTATCTTTTGTGCTCTTTCTATTCCAAGTCATCAGTTCAAGTTTTCTTTCTTTGCATCTTGAACACCCTGTCTTTTTTTTCCCCTTCATTCTTACTGAAATAGAAAGTTTATTTTCTTATCTGTCCATATTTGGGAGACAAATGGATTAGACCTTTTCATATCTCAGAGAGTTTGGAGATGTTTATTCTTTATTGAGTCTGAGTTTGATGGGAGAGGAGCTGATGGAGAGGAGTAGACCTTTATTTCTTTTATAATTCCCTAGCCAGTGATCTTGAGAGCGCTGTAGCAATATTGCTTCTGACAACTGTACTGGAGTAAGGCTTTGATTGCTTCCAGGGGTTTAAGTGCTTAAGTAGAATTCTCTGAACATATTTTACTGCTGCATTTCATTGCAATATATTTTGTATTCATACAAAAATAGACACATGTATATGGTATTGTATCTACACATCTGTAATTCTAGAATTATATATTAAATTATTAATTCTTATTCTATGCTAATTTCTGAGTTTAACTGAAGAGAGGGTCCTTTATCTGTTCCCCTGTAGCAGAAAGGCATAAGCTTACCTATCTGATGCAGTCTTTCAAACCTCTGTTGATTTAATATGCAAGATGTTTCTTGGYTCTAACTTTCTATAGTATGTGAATCTGGTGAATATCTTTCACAGCAATTGAATTACTTATAATACTAATGTGTGTTTTAAATGCTGCATGACCATGTATTGACATAGAGTTAATTCATTTTTATCTAGGGGATGTCCCACTTTGGTGCAAGCATTACCAGGTCCTAGTACACAAGTTACTGCTGGGAGCAACCACACAGCTATTCTCTTAATGGATGGCCAGGTTTTCACATTTGGAAGTTTCTCAGTAAGGAAATGTTAYTTGCTTATGGGAATAAGCTAGTAGTTCATGTCTTGTTCAGACACCTTTCAAGACTGCTTATAYTTGCTCTTACAGAACTGTGCATAACTTCTGCATGTCTTCAGCACTTGTTATGTTTTAAAATGTAGCCTTTAATATTGTTCTGATTAGAAAAGCATAATGCCAGGAATTCTTGGGGTTTTTTAATATTTTAATGAAGATGGTGATTTAAAAGAGTGTTATTTKATAAGGTGCACTGGTTTTCTCAAACTCTTACTGTTTCAAGCTTGGTTCTAAGTAATTGTTTCCTATTCTATTACCTGTCTCCATTTGATAGAAGAAAGTGTCCTGGGTTCTTCCATGGAAACAGCAATGAGTTGCAGAAGTTCTGTTTACGCTTGAGGGAAGGGGTTATTGCTCAGTACAGCACAGCACARCTCCAGTAGTCTTCTTTCATATCCATGTGGTGTATATTGCCCCATGTCCATATGGAATCCATTGTTATATTCACTAAAAAGCATTTAAACATTGTTTGCTTCCCTCTGTGCCTCCCTGTGTTTGCAAAGATGCCCCTTGTAGCATATAAGTACTGAGCTATTTTTACATGCTTTAAAAACTAYTTACTGCTAGACACAACAGAAGAGAAATTTCAACTTTTAAAATCTTTTTACGAAAAAAAAAATTTTTAAGTGAATACTGAAATTTTGGAAGTTGATAGTCATGTCCTGAATTGAAAATGAGTAATATTTTGTTGTTTTTCAGACTTTAAGCAAAAGCTTTTTTGTCTGTGTTCCTGTCAAAACTGTAAACATGTAAAGGTTTAAGCTTTGCTGTCTTGCAGTGAAACTTGGCCCCTGAAAAACCAAGTTCACTCTCAGAAATGGGGTGTAAAAGCTTGTCAGTTGACTGAGAGTTTTTTCCCCTTTCTCTAAAAGAAAACAAATAAGTTTAAGCCATTTTAGACCAGTTGATTTTTGTGTCTRCTTTTAATATTGTGGTACTAGAAAGTTTGCTGAAAGCTTCATAAAGTCAAGACAAAATAAAAACAAAGCATGTTACTTGAAAATGTCTTCACTATGTTTACTTACTTATGTTGTTACGAAGAAAGATGAGTAATGTGCTGAACAGAAGACATTTGTTGTGTATACATTTTTCTTTTCTCTAATAATTTTAACTTCATTTGCATGCAGTGATTTTCTGTGCCTGAGGGAGGATGAGCRGGTTTCTGGCAGCAGTTCTTTCTGCATACTTAGGTGCAGTATATGAACTGTTGGTCCATCTCAGTAGCTAGTTGTATGTAGAGGTAAAGCCCTACATCTCCAGWTAAGTATTCATGAGCATGTGCAGCAGTGCTTGCTGAGGCACTGCTTTTAGCTCAAGTTTGATGAGCTAATCGATTTCTAGGTACTTTTTAGAGCTATTTGCTGTATAAATCTTAGTCCATATAAGTTCAGAATTGAATGGAACTTGGATGATCTATCTGAATATAAATTTTTCTCCTGATGAATCTATTCCTTGTTTAGCTCTGACATTAATCAGATATTGAACGTTGTAGGAAAATAACGCTTTTATATTTGATTCTGAARATGAGGAGGAGGATTATCCATCATAGAGAGTTGGAGTTGTATTTAACAAAAACTTTACTCAAAAAACTGTCTGAAAAGGGAGGAGTATATCTGTCAGTAACTTGTTCCTTGTAGTTAAATGCGTAACGCTTCACTTGGAACAGCCACTGCATTTTGAAGGTAGTTTTGTGGTAAATTCTCTTCCAGCTTACCAATTTTGTGTGACAGAACTATTGAAATAATTTATCCATCTTTGAGACTAACTGTTAATATCACTTACTGATTCTTGCATTCTTCCTACAGAAAGGTCAGCTTGGCAGACCAATTCTGGACATGCCCTACTGGAATGCAAAACCAGCCCCTATGCCTAACATAGGCTCCAAGTATGGGCGCAAAGCTACGTGGATTGGAGCAAGCGGGGACCAGACTTTCCTCCGGATCGACGAAGCTCTCATTAATTCTCATGTGCTTGCTACMTCAGAGATATTTGCAAGCAGGCATATAATAGGCAAGAACTCTTCTGTATTATTTTAAATGCTTATAGTACTGGGGAGAAAGTGGGTTCAGTTGTGTAAACAATAGAGGAGCAACAAGTCAAAAATATGGATGGAGGGACTGAAAATATTTTTTCCTTCTAGTTTTACTGCATATGATGATCCTTTCTTTAGAATGGTGTTTTTTGTTAAATATAATAATGTCAAAGTCTAACCTTCACCTGCATTTAAATCTTACCACCATTTCTATTTTTGTTGTAGCAGTATATCTGTTCTTCCCTACTGTATAACATGGCATTTTCTAAGCATAAAGCATTAATGAGTGGTGTCTTCATGTTTGCTCTTTTTGATCCCTGATCTAGGTTTGGTACCAGCTTCAATATCAGAACCTCCTCCTTTTAAATGTCTTCTGATAAACAAAGTAGATGGCAGTTGCAAAACATTCAATGATTCTGAGCAGGAAGACCTTCAAGGTTCTGGTGTGTGTCTGGATCCTGTCTATGATGTTATTTGGAGGCAAGTGTGGATTATAGCTATTAAAATAGTAATATATAAATACTTTTTAAAATATTGTGCAAGGCTGGAGATTTGATTATACTTWTTTTCCCTGTAAATGAAAAACAACTTTTAGTCTGCCATAAATATTTTTTAATGGTTTTGGATGATTTGTTCAAGTAAACCCAAAACAAACATGTTCTCGTGCCTGCATTTTTAAAWTTTYTTTCCTTTTTTGCATCATTCTCATTCCAGTCTCATAATAGTTTGGGGATTCAGATCTGTTTTGTTTCTTTACTCTTAAATCCCTTTCCTCCATCTACCTAACATTTGACTGAATAATTTCCTTGCCATATTCAGCTGCCATATGTGTGTGTCTTAAATTGTTGTTCTTCTGTCAGGCATTAGTGGTTAAGACCRTGAGAGGAGGGGTGGAGCAATGGTATTCTTTTCATTTCTGACATTTTGGGAGGTCAAAATAAAGGTGTTTATTTAGATGACATAGACATTCAGACCAACTGTATTTATTTCAGTCTTTGGAGTGTAGTCTTTGAGCAAGTATAGGTAATAAGCCTTTGTTCCGACACAGAATCATAACATCTAATTCTTCTATGGAAAATCAAAAGCTATGTTAGCTGGGATTTGGAGAGAAACCTGAACTTCCATCTGAGTTCAAGAGCTTGATGATATTTAAATTGCTTGAAGACAAAACAAGTTCGTGTGATGCACGGAACCAGCTAGCCAACATTCATCTGGAAAAGATGATATTTCATAGGATCATGTCTTTAAAAGCTACTTGTATCCTASTTTGGATGTCTTCATCCATAAATTAGATTCAAGAACTTAACAGCCAATTAACATTGAAGCCTGTGTTTGCCAGGCACATTCCTTTATGACATAGGAAGTGCCTTGGATGGTTGCAGTTTTGCATTTTGCACATCTGCAGGATTGTTTGACTCTCACTGGTTCACTTCTTACTTAAAGTATGCTGAGATTTGAAGTAAGAGTAGCACCCACATCCCTTAGAGTTATAAATTTTCAGCATGTTTAAATCTACTGAACGACTCTATTTGTGAACTAAACCAGTTATCAATGGCCATGGGAATGCAGCAAGTTTCCRGGGAGGCAAGATAATGATACTCAACTTGAAGACAATAAAATGGTTAYTCAGCTTGAGGAAGTATGAAGTCACATATTAGATATTATGGATAAACATGAATTGAAATATTTTACTGTCTTGTAGTACTTTGGGGACTATAGAACTAAATCCAGAGCTTGAATGCTTAACTGAAGAGTGGATTTTTTGAGACTGTGCAGATTTATTTCTCTGTTATATCCCATTCTTGAATAGAAAATGCTAGAACAACCTGAAGAAGAGACATGTTAATAACATGCCTATTAGTAGTTAAATTCTTGGTATATTATTATTTCTGGACATTTTGATTCATGCGTATTTAAATGATGGATTCAGTTTCTTGCACARAGACATTCTGATGATGTGCAGCTTAAACATTCCTTCAAAGCTTTGTGACTTAATCTCTTAGTGAAATTCAAGTGGATGTAGAATGTCACGTGTATAAATTTGAACATTGCTAACTTGTTAAAATCCTGAATACATATGGCGCCCTTTAATATTTTTAGTTAAAACTATTTCTTTGTCCATTAGATTTTTGAAAGTGTAGCAAGTGAAAATTCCTTTTGTGCTTCTTCAGAACACTCCCATAGACTTGCATCTTTTTACTGTTTTTTCCTTTTATATAGTGGTTTCAAAGATTTCATTCTCTTTTTTTTCTATGTGTTAATCTATATTATAGAAAGTCTTTGTATTCCCTTGTTTGTGCTGCACTTTTTTTATAATCCCTTAAAAACTCATGAGGYGATGTTACCCATTTAAAAAAGCCCAAACAAAATATGTTGGATTCCTCAAGATTTTTTTCTTATTTGAAGGTAAGCCTTTTCCTTTCGCTTGGCGTCTTTAAAATTTTTGAGCACACCTGTCATTCTCTTTAGTACTTAGCTAGTTACTTCACACTTCTTAATAGATAATGCTGTTTTAACATTTGTTAGTTTTGAGAAATGTCTTAATATTTTCTGAAATTTCTAAACCCTAATACGACTTTTTGACTTAAGGTATTATAATGTTTTTGTATCTTTTTGTTTGCTGGAGTGTTAAGCTAATAAAGTTTTCGTGTATTTGTGATAGTGATGCTCAGTTTCAAAAGTTTATACCAGCAGATCTACATTTTACATTAAATATCTTTAAAATGTAATTGTTGGTAGGGGTTTGTATTTTTTCAGTAGATGACAGGTTTTGTTCATTCTGTTTTCTCTTGCTCTAGGTTTCGCCCTAATGCCAGGGAACTGTGGAGTTACAACGCAGTAGTTGCCGATTCCAGACTTCCCTCAGCTCCAGACATGCAATCTCGGTGTAGTATTTTGAGTCCAGAACTTGCTCTGCCAACAGGTTCCAAAGCTCTAACCACCAGATCTCATGCAGCTTTGCATATTCTAGGTATATATTTATAGTTCATGAGTCAGAACCTTAGACAAAATAAAGTAACATAGCTTAATGTATAAACAAATTGTAATCTAAAAACTTCCTGACTTTTTAGTTAAAATTTCACTTTGTAGCCTTTCACCATTCATTTTAACTTTTATAATTTGGCTAATGTAGTTATCTTCTGCCATTTTAATGATGTTTGAGGATTTTAGAGTTCTGGTCAAACTTGTTGGATGTCTACAKAATAAAGTAAGAGACCTTCCTAGAGGATCTTTTTGGAAAGTCCGCAGAATAAAGTCAGTACTCTTAACCWGGAATCTCAAAGAACTCAAACCTGAAAAAAGTGATCTTCAATAAGTTATTTTTATTTTAAAGTAAATGCAGTATATAAAGTCTTTGCAGCTTTGTAGAATGAGTCACTAAGGGAAATATTAATTCTTTTTGTAGTTTTTTGTAGTCTAAAAATGCAACATGTAAGTACACTGTGTTTATACATAAACTGGCCATGTGCAACATACTCAGTTATTTTAACTCAGGTGTCCACTGATGATGAAAAGTCATCTGTTCCTTGACCTTCTCACTTCATTGTGTGCTAGAGATGTGGTAACTTTCAACTTGAACAGCACTTTTTTGTGTCTGTGTCAAAGTAAGGCATGTTAGGTACTTATGTGTATGAAACAAAACACCTTTGTGAAGACTTTCAAATCTGATCGTAATTCAGTTCCTACTTCAACTCTTTTTGRGTAATATTTTAAGTGTAAAAAGGAAAAAAATTGTTACTGGCAATTTATTTGCCATTGGAAGAGTTTCATAGTAGGTTTAATCACATTTGTTCATTATTCTAGATAATAAATGTAGTTCATGTTCGTTAGCAAGCCTTGAGATTCTGCAGCAGTGACCCTTAACCTAATCRGAAGTATAAAGCTACTTGGTAGCATATGTGTGGTGTAGGGACAGAACAGATTGTTTGATTTTCTTAACTAGTATTCATTTCCATTTCAATTATTATAATCAACAGTRAGAGAATATGGATTCTTCTTTGTTTTGCTTTCTTTTAGGTTGCCTTGATACTTTGGCTGCTATGCAGGACTTAAAAATGGGAGTTGCAAATACAGAAGAAGAGACTCAAGCAGTAATGAAAGTTTATTCTAAAGAAGACTATAGTGTTGTTAACAGATTTGAAAGTATGTATACACTAAAATTTCATAGCACAAGCTGATGAGCTTGCAGAACAACAAGCTAATTACATTTTTGTTGGGATTTTCTTCTGCAGGTCATGGAGGAGGCTGGGGTTATTCAGCCCACTCAGTAGAAGCTATCCGTTTCTGTGCTGACACAGATATATTGCTCGGTGGTCTTGGTCTTTTTGGTGGTAGAGGTGAATACACTGCTAAAATAAAGGTAGGAGGTTTGTTTTAAGCAATATTGTGTCTCAAAATCACAACTTTCAGTAATGCTATCCAAAACCATGATTAGTTTTATTTCTTGATGAATGAGTGCTTTACTGTATGTGGAAAGCATTATGCAGGCACAGTGGATGAAGCAGAGAGCTGAGAATTACCATTCTTACTTTTCATGAAATTGGCCCCTTCTTACCTTCATTAAATGCTGTGCCATCCTAGAGATATCTTGGGCAGTTATTTTAGAGTCTGAATGGTTCTGTGATCTATTTACACAAAGCTCCAAGGTCCACCAGCAGGAGATTGGTGTTGTGGGCTTCCAGTTAAAATCATATCCTGTGTGATGCATGAGGAGCTGTTCTCAAAAACAGAAARAGAGTCCTTTATCAGGAGCCATTGCTTTCCACTTTCCATGTCATTTCTTTCTCATACTGCTCTATGGATAGCTTCTGTGCTGGGATTCTTCAACTGAGAGAAAATGGCAGCTAATACAATTAATTCTGTGCCAAATATAGGCATGATTATGGGTGGAGCATGTGTGCTGATTGTTTTAAAATAAATAAATCTKGCAATGGATAAATAAACCTCACAGAAACACACACTGGTGTAAGACTTCTGGTTTTGGGTGACTGTTCTCTGCTCCTATACTTTATAAGGATTTTGGTGAAAGATRTTATATCTGAGATTTCTATTAGATGTTTGTGTTCATATATTCAGAACATKTTGTTGTTACTTATCATTTAGTGGAATATTGAATTTTCTCCCTCTATTTTCAGATGCATAGGTATTGAGGTTTATTCTAGGGGAATGGATGACACGCTTAGCAGTAACATTTGCCTAAGCCAACAGAAAATAAGTAGTTGCACTTTATTCTAGTTTAACATAATGACTGAGAATTGCAAATRACTAAGTACAGCCAAGAAATTTAGTGTTAATCACACCTTTTAAATACCAGAGGTAATAATGTTATGATAATACTCTAACATTATATTTTCAGTTTGTTTAGGATTAGCTTATAGCCAAGATAAGAACTGCCAGTCCTGCCAGAAATAAGATGTGTATTAAATATTAAACACTTCTTGTGTTTGCAAGAGAAGTCACAGACRTGTACTGTGGTTCTTTTTCAAAATCATCAAACGGTAGAAATTATTTGTAAGTAAGAAAACAAAATTCTCTTAGGTATCATTTTTTGTCCCAGTCACCAACTCTTTGTAACACTATCAGTTATCTCTGCTGAACTGTCAAGCTGTCCCTTTCCAGAGAAGCTGAGTATATCTTAAGGTAATATAGTGCATTTCAGTTGGTGATGGAAAACCTGCAACTTCTGCCCAACTTTGCCTTTTTTAGATGCTCTGCTTTTGTCTTGTTTGACAAGATTTAGGGAGTTTCTCCACCTAAAAATGTATCTGGACATAATGCTGGGAGGTCAGTGTCAATTGCTGTTTCTTAACAGTTAATGCCTGACTTCTGAATRTGGTTTTGCCTGTCAGTGATATTAAGTAGTAGTTATTTTTTGGGAAATACAATTTCCCAGAATGCCAGACAAGAAAAAGTGGTGTTAGGAGGTTGCCAACACCTAAGACATAATTTTACCTTTTTTCTTACTTCACCAGTTGTTTGAATTGGGTCCAGATGGGGGAGACCATGAGACAGATGGAGACCTCCTTGCTGAGACAGATGTTTTAGCATATGACTGTGCTGCCAGGTAAGATGTTTAGCTTGTCTACTTACACCTGCTTGTTGATCTTTATTTTTACTTCCATGTACACATTTTAGTATCACTTTTAATATCAACAGAGATGGTCTACATCATTAGAATTTTGTAGCAAGTAATGTAAAGCACTTGATGTTTGTAGGGAAATAGTAAAACACCAAATAAGTCCCCAAACCAGTATGGTATTTAAATTAAAAGGAGAAAAATAATCAATTCTTGCTCTTGTATAAATCGAAGTCAAATCCTATCTTCCTGTGTTRAGACCATAAGACAAAATATTGCAGCAGCTCTTTCGTGCATTTGGTTTAGTTTAGGCATGTTGTAGCTGCTTTTTTGTTCTCTGTAATGAAGTAATTTAAATTTCAAATGATACGTGATTAATTCTTTCAGGTTTAAATCTTATATRTCAATCCCCTAAATATATATCCTGTTRATTTCTTTAATGCTTATTGTAATTAATGAGAATTTATGTRCAAGTTCTTGTCATTTGCAAACATTTTCTGAAATCAGTATTATGTAGTRCTTTATAAYTAATACTTTGCTTGCAGTATTGTATATTAGATGTAATTGGRTTTATTTAAGTTAATTGACTCAAACTTGTTAAAATTAAGTTAATTAAACTTAATATCTTCTTTGTTTGGCATTGATACGATTGTTCACAGTTCAAGATCAAGCACAACTCAGGCATTTGTAGGCCCTCCTGAATTATTTTTTAATTACTGCAATATTTTAAGATGAAAATTTTTAGATTAAAAGCTTTTGGGTTTTGAATTTAAATAGATACARCTTTAATACCATTGCTTCTCAATTTCTTTTAATAATTAGGGTGTCAATTGTTAAAAGTGAATATAAAAATAATTAACAGCTAACATTTTCCAAAATTTATTTCTCCYAGAGAGAAATATGCAATGATGTTTGATGAGCCAGTACTCCTGCAAGCTGGCTGGTGGTATGTAGCCTGGGCAAGAGTGTCAGGACCTAGCAGTGATTGTGGATCTCATGGACAGGCCTCTATTACTACAGATGATGGGTATATTTTTTTCTATATTTTTATTGGAAAAGAGGATCTCTRATAAGGCTTGAACAATAACTAGGTTATTTCTCTTTCAGTGTTGTATTTCAGTTTAAAAGTTCCAAGAAATCAAATAATGGTACAGATGTGAATGCAGGGCAGATTCCACAATTACTATACAGGTAATACTTTAACCTCTGGAAAAAATTTGCTGATGTGTTTTTTTAAATAGAAATATTAAATTCATTATAACTGTGTTTCATGAAAATATTRCTGTATTAAACGAAGGAAATCAGTATCTGAAAAATGTAGGGAAAACTTAGTGCCTTGGAGAAAAGTAATGAAATTATACCCACRTTTGCTTCCTTGCTGTTTTTCTTGYAGTCATGCTGCATGAGTCTTGAGATTTTCATTTACATCCATAGAATCTCACAATAACATTAGTAATATTTTTTGCTAGTTGGGAAGTGCTCTATTTGGTTGTCCTCACTTTAGGAACTGTATACTCTTGAACAGWTGATGTTAATGAAACAAAGCCAAAATCAATGATCTGTGCTTTACAATAAGTTACCATAAACTTACCATTGCCTTGATAAATGTTATGTGTTTTAATAATCAGGAACTCTTTCATTGTGTTGATAGTATATTTTACAGATGTCCTCAGATACATAAATAAATTTTACATATTTTGTGTATGTATAATTCCCCTGGCTTCCACATTGATTCTGAAGCTTAGAATTCTTTGATACCAGTTCTCTTGTCCTTTCTAAGAATGTTCTTTTCAAGGTTCCTCTGCAGAACAGTTCACTTCTGCCATTAAGCTTTCTGTCCATAGATGCCCTGTCCTTCCAGGTGAAGGTTTCATTTTGATTTATATGAAGTCCTGGCATGACAAATTCATCATTTAGGATTTCTCTAGAGAGATGGCTGTAGCCAAAAGGCAAACAAGCCTTGAGACCTCTGAAGACCAATGGGTGGCGCARAAGGGAAGATGCTGCAGTGATTGATGCTGTCTGTATTTTTAACCTCCACATATATTTTCCTTTCACAAAACCGGTGTTCTTTTAAGGAGTAACATTTCTAGTCTTGATGTCATCTGAGGAAATACAGTAGATACTTGTAATAATTGCATGTAAATTAATCTCAACCTCATTTTCAGTTGTTACAGTACTGCCAGTTGGAGAGAATTCAGGATACTTGGTTACTGGTGTAGAATGATTAGGAAAATGCAAAAAGTTATGTTGAAACAGAACTTTTTTTTGAGGATTAAAACTTTTTTCTTTTTGGTTCTTTTCTCCACTTGRACAATGAAAGCAGTAAAAACTACAAAAAGTAAAAAACCAAAACAAAACACCAAACTCAACCCAATACTCAAAGTTAAAACTGGAGATTTCAAGTAAGTTCCAAAATTGTTCTTCCAGRTTGCCAACAAGTGATGGCAGTGCATCCAAAGGAAAACAGCAAACTAGTGAACCTGTACATATTTTAAAGAGATCTTTTGCCAGAACTGTCTCAGTGGTGAGTACTATTGAGAATCTTCTGTTTCCTGCAAGTTCATACATGGTTAGGAAACAAAGATGTAGATATGGAAATAATGATGGTTTTGTGCTTGCTTTCTCAAGCTGAAATTAGGTACACTGATAAGATTTTTTTTTTTTACTTTTTCTGAAGATTTCATTTTGGTGTTCAACACTAAATACTTTTATTTTACTTTCTGAGGTACAACTTTGTGAAATTGACTGACCGCATACAATAATAATGCTAGAAACAAAACTTCTAAAATCTTTAGATTTTTTGTGAACTACCACGTGCTTCTGTTTAGCTTTCAAGTACTGTAAATGTCATATAGTGGCCATGGTCCTGCAGAGCATAACTGTTTGAAAACAAAGTGAAGACAGTCCTGATCATACTTTATGATAAGAATGGGTTATGTCAGAATTCGGTGTTGGACTCTTCTGTAGATAATGCAATTAAARATTATTGAAAAATCTCCATTACGTTTGTTCTTAAATAACTGAGAGGCTTCCACACATAATATTCTAATATAGCTTATAGATAGATTTTATTATGGTATTACAGTTAAGTGTCCCCTGCATTCTCTGTGGGTTTTTTTTATTCTCAAGCAAGTTAGGATTTTTATTCTCAAGCAAGTGTTTTGCATGGTAGATGTGTTTAGACATAAATGTGTTTTCATAGTAAACATAGATACAGATGCTATTTGCCTTTTGTCTAACACTGATGCAGAATTGTCATTTCTTGTTTTTTAACACTCAATCTGTCTTGGTATCTATCCTTCATACGCTGAAATAGGAATGCTTTGAGTCTTTGCTGAGCATTCTTCACTGGAGCTGGACAACACTGGTCCTGGGAGTTGAAGAACTTCGTGGGCTGAAGGGTTTCCAATACACTGCTACTCTTCTGGATTTGGAAAGGCTACGTTTTGTGGGCACTTGCTGCCTGAGATTGCTGAGGGTCTACACCTGTGAAATATACCCAATATCAGGTATTCCTCTCAATTTCATATTTATTAGCAAATAATCTATAGGAAATTTGTGGTTTGATCTAAGTAGTCATGTAGGATATGATATAAAATAGATTTGCTCCACAGATGGTTTTATTGGAGCAATTAAAAGACTTGTTGTCAGAAACAGGAAATTTTCAATTGTCCACATAACTAAGTATCCTAGTACCACATGTTTGCACTATATCCTGTGTATTTTAAAGTTAATTTCCTGTGTGATTTGTCAGTTGAGCTGTTTTGGACAGTTTGTATCTTCCTTTTTCCATTTCTGTACATAGTGCTTGCTGTGGCAGTGAGCATAGTGTGAATTTGAAAGATTATGTGTTTTTTATACCTCTAACAATGCTCATTAAAGCACAGTATGTATTATAAAGGATCAGAAAAGTGGGAGTTTTTAATGCTTAGGTTTCTTTGATAGAGTTTAACATCCTTTCACTGTTTTACTTTTGGAATTAATTTCTCTGATGTAGATTCAACATTTTTCTGTTTGCATGTAAAATGAGCATTCTAACATGAAAMTATTTAATTATTGTACATTTAATACTTCTGTTTGTGTAATCTTCTAGCTACAGCTAAGGCAGTTGTAGAAGAAACCAGCAAACTAGCAGATTGCATTGGAAAAACTAGGACCTTGCTGAGAAAAATTTTATCTGAAGGAGTTGACCATTGCATGGTGAAGCTGGACAATGATCCACAAGGATATCTYAGTCAGCCTCTCAGTCTGTTAGAAGCTGTTCTTCAGGAATGCCATAATACCTTTACAGCTTGCTTCCATTCATTCTATCCAACACCAGCTCTCCAGTGGGCTTGTCTTTGTGACTTGCTGAACTGTTTGGACCAGGTACATTGAAATGGCTCAAGTAAATACAATAGCTTAGCTTTTCCTTTTGCTCAAATTGAAGCCAAGGAGTACTTAAAAATGTTACTGATTTTTTTTTTGCATTTATTCTGATTTGTGACTTGAGTTCTGTTGTGTTTTGGATTGTTTTTTTAATGATTAGGTGTTGGATTTGTTTCTGGTTTTGTTTGTTTGGGGTGTTCTCTAAATGTAGTTCAATAAGAGCCTAGGAACTTTGTCTTCTTTAGCTTTTAAGCATCTCTGTGATACAATGAAGAAAATTTGTCARCACCTGCTGTTTCAGTGTTGAGGCTGTGCCTTTATATGTGCTTACTCTTGCTGCGTGTTGACTAAGAGCATCCATGTAGTATTATTTTTTATCACTAATACTTGAGTAATTCCTCATTATTAAACACTACAGCAGTGCTCTGATCCATCCAAGTACATGAGAAGCAACTGGAAATATTATTCTATAATCAACAACTTTGTTCTTTTGCTTATTGTAAGCATCCCACATCTAAACAGTGTAGTTGCTTGCTTGCATTGCTTGTGGTGAGATGTAAACAGTTTGCTGCTTTGCATGAAGATTCATTTAGCATATACCATTTCAAGAAAAAATCTGTTCTTTAATGTATTGCTCTAATTAAGTTGTTTAATTATAATTGTTAATTGTAAGAATAACCTTGTCTTCAAAGGATACCATAATTTTAAAAGTAATATTAGACAGGTTTATTTTACAATATGCCGACCAATACATTTTAATTACTTGAGTTTTGAAGATCTGAATTCAGGCTTATGAGGGAAGGTAATGTAAAATTCATAAAAAAGCTTTCTCTAAATTATTTTATTAATTACAGTAAAGCTGGGAAGTTCTTAAAAAGTAGTTTCKCTGTTGTTTCAGTGCAGTGGTGCCATTCAGTTAATTTCTTTTTCTGTCTTTAGGATATCCAGGAAGCAAACTTCAAGACCTCCAGCAGTCGGCTCCTTGCAGCTGTCATGTCTGCTCTGTGCCACACGTCAGTGAAGCTGACCTCCATCTTTCCCATTGCCTACGATGGAGAGGCCTTGCTGCGCTCCATGGTTAAACAAGTCAGCACTGAGAACGACTCTGCCCTGGCCCATCGCTTCCCTCTTCTGGTTGCACACATGGAAAAGCTCAGTCAGGTGAGGATGTGTTCTAAAAATCTAATGATTTCTTTTACTTTGCAACAGAAAGCTGTTATGTACCTACACATTTTTGCTCAATAAAAATGTACATTAATTTACCTAAGCGTTTTCTTTCTAAATGGCTTAGTTTAGARACTTATTATTTTATTCAGTTTTCAACTTTTTGTCTGAAATATTCCAACTGTTTCTTCTTTGGAGTATGTCTAAGCAGAATGGTTCTTATCTTGGAATATTAAATTAAAAGAAATATCCTTTGGAGTACTATTCTGTTGCATAGTGTTTTCTGCAGCAGTTTTTCAGTTTTTTCATGTGATCACAAGGAGGARCATGTACATAGATTTGATGTTTTGAGCAAGAGTCAACACAACCTTAGTAATAAAAAGTCATATCCCAAACTGGAGTTTTTAAGGGGGTCAATAAAGGAATCCCAATTCATACTGTTCTAGCAAAGGTTATTAAACAATTTCCTAATCAAGGGCTCTTTAATGCTGTATTGTTGTAGTTCTGATATTTTAGAATTGATTTACAGGAATGAGAAATAAGATAAAAGATAAGTAATAAATAAAGATAATAAAATAAAAGGTAATAATCAGGGAAATGGGACTACTAAACAGTATTCTTCAATTTGGATGACAACAGGGGTATGAAATTATGAATTATGCAAGAAAGGTAAATAAAGGATAGTTGTAGAATCTACCATTCCATTGCAGAAAATTAGAGCAAAAGATAAGGTCAGAAGTTTTCTACTCTTCATAAAATACACAATTAAGCTGGGRGGCATACTCCTGTAGGCCATTATTGTGCTAAAAGCTTTCATGGACTTGGAAAGCACCTGTACAAATTAATGAAGGAAAAAAACAACAGGCACTACTAAATGCAAATATAATATTTGTGTCTTGGATACAAYAGCCTCTTAACTGTAAAAGATGGAAACATGTTCTGTACAGGTTTGCTTTGCCTGATTGTCTTCCATATTTGTTCACTACTTGGATTTTTTTTTAGCATACAAAGAGGTGATAAACCTTGGATTTTCATCTGTTGAGCTAATTTTTTCTTGTCGAAAGCAGTGGATGTCAGTGCTAGACAGAAGACACAATAGATACCTAAGCTTAGATTGCTTTCATAGACTTCATTCAGCAAAGAAAAACTGTGTTTATAATCATCCCACCACTGGTTTTGTCTTACYTCTTTGCATAGAAGATTCTTTTTGCTAGCACCAAAACAATAAAACTTCCAAGTCTCTTGTTTAGACACCGCAGAAGAAAACTACATGAACAGTTTSAAAGGTAGCTGTATATCCACTGTGCTTTAGTGTATGCTTTTAAAGCCCATAGGTTTTGTGGCTATATAGTATATAAAGAAGAGACCTCTCCTGGGAAGGACATCTGTATCTGGTGTCTTTCCAATGCAATAAAAGACTTGTCACCACCTGATACACGAAATTAAGGACATCAATCAATTCTTTTGACAAAGGAATACATACTATGATAGCTTTGAGTATTTTAATTTTTTCCACTGTCTAGACATATCTAATCTTCATGAAGTCACAGATATTTTAATTACCTAATACTTATAMTATGTGAAAGTTTGTGTTTTAGTTTTTTAATAACCATGTCATTTTTCATTTTTTTTTTGTTTATACTGCAGAGTGAAGARAATGTTTCAGGGATGACAAGCTTTCGCGAAGTGCTGGAAAAGATGTTGGTCATTGTTGTTTTACCAGTACGGAACAGCCTTAGAAGAGAAAATGAACTTTTCTCTTCACATCTAGTTTCTAATACCTGTGGTTTGCTTGCTAGTATTGTGAGTGAGCTTACAGCATCAGCATTAGGATCTGAGGTAAAGCTGCTCTAAAATAATTTTMAAGTCTTTCAGGACAAACATACTACGAATGTGATAGAGACTGGATGGGTATTTTATAGGTGTGCAGATCTTTCAGAGATTCTGGAATTCTCTGAAAGAGAATTTGGGTAGTGCATATGATTTGCATAGATTTAAAAGCATATATTCACTCTATTAGAGAAGTACTGTTGATAATTAGCTACTTMATTAGTGCTGAAGAATACTGCATATTGTTTTTAAAAAGGTACATTTTTTGAGTACTTTGCTTTTTGCCTGCATATTTGTGTAGATATACAATCTTTTCAGGAGGCTATAACTTCCTCAAGTGACAGAAAAGTATTTGACTTGTTAAAGGCACGTCACTGTCTCTGTGCCAAGGTGTTTTTACCGTTATGTAACGTCTGCTTCTGCCCTCTTTTAATCTTGACTGTACCTAAGGCAGAAATACCTGACCTTTCTTTTAGTACAGCTAATCTGTATTTTTTGCTGATTCATCCATAAAATATATATTTAAATACTTTAAAAAACTGAGTKGAATTTCTGATTATTCCTAGTTAATTTCTAATTATCAGAAATACTTTCTTTTTTCTTTCTAGTCAACTAGAAAACTAAATAGTGGCATCTTCTGTGATTTATGAGTTGACTTTTAAAATTTACCCAGTTGAAAAATCTGATAATTCACTTTGCTTTATTAAAGTCTAAAATTTAGCAGTGAATATTTTCTGACAACGTTATTTAACTTTCTACAGGTTGATGGACTGAATTCTCTCCATTCTGTCAAATCCACTCCAAACCGATTCACTAAAACAAGTCAGGGAAGAAGCTGGAATACTGGGAATGGATCCCCTGATGCCATATGTTTCTCTGTTGACAAACCTGGTGTAGTTGTAGTAGGATTTTCTGTTTATGGTGGAGGAGGAATTCATGAGTATGAGTTGGAGGTATTAGTTGATGATGTAAGTACTACTTTTGGGAAAACAATTTGAACAAAAGTAACCTCAGAGGWTTTCTTAGAGTATGTTTTTTACAAAGTGATATTTTCATGTTCATATTCAGTCTAGGCTACCAGTGCACAGTGCAYTGGTGGTAGGATTTTTTGCTTGTGGTGAAGATTGTTGTATTACCACAAGCTTCATACCATATCTAGTAGGGTCCTTATCTTGGTTATTGTATTGAAGTCTTCCTTTATTACAAGTAATATTTGAAGTGTCAGGGGCTTTTCACCTTCTGGAGCTAAATATACAGTTACCTCTCTGTCAACCATGAATGAAATTAAGAAATGAGGTTATAACCAAAAATTGCAGAAAAGGATAATGGCCTCCCAGCATGATCAGACAGTACCTACAGATGTTTCATGTGCTGTTGATGTACTCTCTTAGAAGCAGCATAAAACTTTCTGGTGGGTTCTTGTAATGAAGGAAAACTACTGTTCTTTTATGCACAGTTGTTCACTAAAACTGATGATTCTGATCTCTTCCAAAGGAAAAGCATAGGTTACTATGGGAAATTAACCTCTCTGCTCAGTAATTTCCTCTTCAGGGCAAAGGCTTTACTGTTGACTCTGAACAGGTTTTTGGTCTTTTTGTTTGTAATGCCTTATGTAAAAATGTATGCAATGAAACATAAGTTGCACAATTTCATGTGTCATGTATTTACATTATAAATGTATTAAAATTACTTTATTTCTTTGAATCAGAGTGATCATACTGGAGATGCAACTCATTCTCATAGATGGACATCTTTAGAATTGGTTAAAGGAACTTACACCACAGATGATTCYCCTAGTGACATAGCTGAAATCAGACTTGACAAAGTTGTGCCACTGAAGGTAAATAAAATAAAACTACATCTGTAGGTCTCATACAACTTCTTTAGATAACAAAATTGAAATGGTCATTGTAAATTGTTKAAGTTTTTGGATGCACATTCACAAGTTGATCTTGACATGTGCTTCATAAAGTCTCAGCTTCAACCTATAAATTACAAGTTCCAAATCCTGTTAGCTAGAAGAAATTAGATCCCAAGTGCATATGATTTTTATAAGTGCATATGATAGATTATAATTGCCTAGTAATTTTAGAATATTTTTGAAAGTGCAAATTTTTTTCTGCAACTTGATGGTTATTTTTCTTGGATACCTGCTTGCTCTTAAAGTAATTMGTAGTAATTTAAGTTATGGTCCATAGTTTGGGAACATGGAACAGCTCTGATTTTTGTTAAATSCTGGATATTTTTTATTTCATTTATAGAGTGTTTTGAGGGACTTTTCAGAAGGATTTTACAGTATTAATGKAAAATAATAACTTTCATATACCATGATGCCATTAGATATTTGTTTTATACTGCAACCTAATTTTGCTCTTCTTTCTCAGGAAAACGTGAAGTACGCAGTTCGTTTGCGGAATTACGGGAGCCGGACTGCCAATGGAGATGGGGGAATGACCACGGTGCAGTGTCCGGACGGTGTAACGTTCACATTCAGTACGTGCAGTCTGAGCAGCAATGGCACCAACCAAACACGAGGACAAATCCCACAGATTCTTTATTACAGGTTTGTGTGGTGTAATCATTCATKTCTAAGAAAAGTCAACTAAACCATCACAGTGCTATTGTACCACATCTCTTTTTAACAAGTGATAGAAATAAATGCATCCAGAATGTGCTTGTGATGCCTCTTCCAGTCTTGTTTTAGGTTCTCTGGGTTTTTTTTTTATTTGACAAATAATGTGATGGTTGACYTCTTATGAGGTCCATTGTTWACTRCCTTAAAGCTCTAAAYATGAGGAACTCGTAAGATGCACTATTTCAATTTTTGTTTTTTCTATACTGTAGGAGATATCTGAGAGATTACTCACTAGCATGTTTATGTCTCCAACTTATTCCGTTCTTCAGTTTCCAGAAATAATTGCATCAGGTAGTGAAGCAAAGTCCATATGAACTCCTTTCTTTCTGAGAGGTGAAAGGTATAAAAAGAGAAATTGCAATTGCCTGAAGAAAATCAGCTGAAACATCTGATGGTCCTGCAGGGGAGCTTTATTCAGCCTTTCAGGATGACAGTAGGAATTCACTTGTGGTAATGCTTTTGCAGAAAGCATTGTTTTTGTGTTTGAGGTTCTTACCCTGATTTGTGTTAAGACAGGATTTTCAAACTGGCAGTACAAGGCTGATTACCAGAAGATGGAAGGAATAAAAGGATCTATGAATAATAATTTACTTCTGTCTTTCATTGTGTGAGAAGTACCTCCACAATAAAAGATGTAGAAAACACAAAAAAGTAATACTAGACCAGCTGATGTATTTTAGACTAACAAGCACWTGAACATACATTGCTCTTAAAGTTTTAAAGAAGGTAGTAAAATATGAAGAAATAAAGTGGCCAGCAAAATTATAGTAATAGTATATTTGAAGATATAGGATAGCTCTAAACTACCTTAAAACATCAGATTGTGCTCAAAGATCCAGCTTGTAAATAAAACCAGTAAGTACTTATGAAAGAATGGAATTGCAGTGGTGCAGATCATGATACTTCAATTGATWTAGTCTCCTGGAAACTTGGACTTTATTATGAGGAGAGCATCATTAGGTAAGAAGGATGAAAGACAGACATGGAAAACAT
This sequence comes from Cardinalis cardinalis, assembly GCA_014549065.1. Lineage (NCBI taxonomy): Eukaryota > Metazoa > Chordata > Aves > Passeriformes > Cardinalidae > Cardinalis > Cardinalis cardinalis. The sequence continues at coordinate 1,979,960 of JACDOX010000031.1, forward strand.
CTATTTTCAYTCATAGATTGCTTTTATATGGGCAATAGAGAAAATTCAAGAGAAATAACAATTTCTTTGATTTCAGAAGAGCAAAGGACATAATTTCAGTAATGGAAACTTCAAGGCATTCTAACAATGGTTAATTAGCATATGAAAAAACCCCACACCAAAGTCCTGTCTTCAGATCAGAGCAGTCTCAGGTTTTTTAATTTCAACTGATAAAATTCAAAGAGGCTTTCAAAAAACTAGTGGTACAAGTTGTGTTGTATTAAATAATAAATAAATTGTGTTGAAAAAAGTTGCGCCTGCTCTGCTGTAATTACCATATCTTTGTTGTTTGCTTGGACAAGATAAATTTATTTATTGCATGGTTATTGTTATGGACTTAGTTTGAGGACTCACTGTTTGATATATAATGATTTGAAGTTTTGATTTGCCTACAGCAAAGAAACAAATGTTCMGTSTTCTATTATAGAGCAGCTTRTAAAAGTCACACTTCATTTTGTTTGGAGGATGCTCAGGTATCAATAGAAATGTTTCTTAGGCATATGCAAAGAAGGAGCACCTACAGAAGTTTAACATACTTTGATAACAGGAGAAAWGTTTTGGAGGGATTTGTTGGAAAAGTACTCAGTTGAATTGCACCTACMAGAAGCAGCTAAAAAATTCAAATGAAAAAGACTTGAGGCTGACAGCAAAGCTACAATTCTAGCACACTTTGAAAAAACATAATATTTTTGTAAGAGTCATTGATTCACGTGACAGAGAAGGAGAGAGATATCCTTGTTCACTGAACTGCTCAAAGTAGAATTTCTTAACATTCTGAGGTGCTAGTCCTGAAATAATGCACTGGACAAACATAAGATATCCAAAAGAAAATGGTACATTTTGTTTTACATGTTGACTAAGTGATTTTATTTCTCTGTGCCAAGGCTTAATCACTATCATATTGAAGGCTTGAATTAGTTTGTCATTTGGTAGCTTTGAAAAAGCAAATCAAATCTTATTGAAATGGTTGCATGCATGATGTTGTTTCGGAGAGCCTAATTTGATACTCAGAGTGGATTTAAAAGAAAGAACTGTTTGTTTGGTAAGTCTTGGGTAAGCCCAAAACTGTTTCAAAGCCATAATTAATCTTTGAAATAAGAAGGGAGAATCTTTGTTTCTATGAAAATGCAGAAATATCCATTAAGGAAGTTTTGCTTGTTTCTGTGAAGCATTTAACATTGCTCTGTTTTTACCAAGACGGGGAACTGGCTTTGGAAGACCATAGCAATTAATTCTGTGGTTTAAAAGGCATCTAGAGAAAAGAAACATCACAGAAAAATGCTTTTTATACTTTTTGCCAAATGAAGTTCTTGCAAAGGACKAACAGTGACACATTTCCTCCAAAATATCCTCCATGGCTTCTTTGTGGTTTTTTATTGCTTTATCAAAAATTGTTTTGCTTATTTGTTGCCAAATATCAGTCAGTAGTGCTTTTTAATGTAATTTTGTATTTGTGAACTTACTTTAACTTAATCCACTGTCTAGGAGTGAGTATGATGGTGATCTGCAGTCACAGCTGTTGAACAAAGCTAATGAAGAGGACAAAAACTGTAGCAGGGCTCTTTCTGTCGTGAGTGCTGTTGTACGAGCAGCCAAAGACTTGTTGCACAGAGCTCTTGCTGTAGATGGTAAGGCTTGAGAAAATTTACTTTACTTTTCAAAACTTTTTACTTTGCTAGCAAGCCATAATAGTAGAATATTACTTGAATGTGAGAGCTGTGATGTTTCTCTTTTGCTTTCCAAAGAATATTTTTCTAACCTTTCATTCCTCTAGGTATCAAACTATGAGTAACTTTTATGTCATTGAGTTACGCTTGTGATAGCATAGTCAGATACTTTGTATAAATTTGCCCATCAATTTAGCAAGTGTCATATTAAACCTGGTAAGATTCTTTATTTCCCAAAGATGCTTTATTTAGTTAGACGGGTTAGTTGCAGATTGCCTCAGTGTTTTGCACAGAGGTTGTAATCAGTAGGACTGGTTAATGTAATTAATATATAAGCACTTACAGCGTCCCTTTGTGAGAAATGCAGATATCAGCCAAAATGTCCAGCATAATACGTAGTGCTATAAAGCTAATTTTAAAGGACTGGGAGGACTATTGTGCTAACTTTAATACTGTAGAAAATATAAACACAGCTTCACTAAATGGCAAAGAATGCAATAAAATAATGCTCTAASAGAAGGCCATTTTTCAACAGAGAACTATATATAATGGTATATTTATCTTGAGTTGACTTGGCAGACTCAGAATTCAACAGTGCCTAAATAGTGGAAATAATTTGAAGTAAGAATAGTCTGGGAAATAGAAGTTTAACTTACAAGGGGCAAACCAGAAAAATAAGATGTGCTTTGAACCACAGCCTGTTTATTAATAATACYTCTGTTCTAATTATCTTTATTTAGCTGAAGACATTCCAGAGTTACTCAGCTCTTCCAGTCTGTTTTCAATGCTGCTTCCCCTCATCATAGCCTACATAGGACCAGTGGCAGCAGCTATTCCCAAGGTATGCTTCTCAAGAGGAATTACTGAAGAAATGCACGGAATTTATGAATGTTATGCAAGGAAAATGTTCACTCTGAAAATTTGACCATCTTGATTTCTTACTGTTCTCTAAATTAGGTGTTTATATTTGATGCATCATGAATTTTCCATGAGACAAGAATTTAAAAAACATGTAATGACCTTTTTTTTTAACTTGACTTGAAAACATGATAACAAAAATACCTTAARGAAGCAGAGAAATATGAGAGGCTTTAGTAGTAGGAAAAGATAAGGAATGAAAAGAATGTAATTTACAACTCATTGATGAACATTGGGGAGATGAAATTTTTTATGTTATATATTATTTTTACAGTAAAGAGCAGAAGCATTTGCTCATTAAATTAAGATTATTTCTGTCAAACTTAGCSTTAGAAAGATGTCAGCTATAAATAAAGGAACATTTMTTTCCATTTCCATGGCATTTCTTGCATGTGCCTGGTCTGGGACMCTCTTGGGATCTGTTATTAGATCTACAAATGTCAATAATCCTTAGCTAGTATACACTATTACCTTTTTTGCTTTTTCATGAGCTGCAAGATGTTTTCTGACTTCTTTTTAAAGGGGAATATATAGAACTGACCACTTAAAATCTAGCAGACGTGTCATGAAAGACAGTGTCAGATTTTAGTTACCTTGTTTCTTCATGGAACTGAGATTTGAAACAACCAAGTATTTTGCTGTAGAAGTGTTCATCTGCTTAGAAAATGTAGTGAAGATCACAGGGAACATAATATTAATATTAAAATAAATATTAATATGGTTATAGAGTATAACTGGATTTTGGCTTTAGTATGGTATTTACTTTCTGTGAACTTGTGCTTACCATTTGTTAATGCTCAAGGTTTTAGTAGAAGCTATTTTAGGGAAAGAATGTTGCAGTTATATGCAGATTCTTGGAGCTTTGGCACAGCTCCAAGAGGAGATTAATGTACTGCTGCTTTTTCTGTTAGGATTGTGTAGATGCAGAATTGCAAAATGATTKAATGAATTGTTACTAGTGATATTCTGAGAATGTTCGAACAACCACTGAAGAGAAATGAAAGTAYTATTGTTTTCACCAAGTTATAAGACTTTATAATAACACATGTGTTATGTTACAGGTTGCTGTTGAGGTCTTTGGCCTGGTACAACAGCTGCTTCCTTCCGTGGCAGTTCTGAATCAGAAATACGCCCCACCAGCTTTTAACCCAAATCAGTCTACAGACAGCACCACTGGAAACCAGCCAGAGCAAGGGCTTTCAGCTTGTACTACCTCCAATCACTATGCTGTTGTAGAAAGTGAGCACCCCTATAAACCTGCCTCTGTTACACATTATAAGGTGAGCACCACTTCTAAGTGCACATGCTGCTTCTTAAAAGCTTTACACATGAGTTTTCTTGAGTCAACATTTGCTATCTGAAAAATTGTTGCYGTGGATGATAATTAATATTCTCTAATATAGAAGACCTATTCTATTATTGCTGTACTGCTTTTTGGACAAAACTCTACATCAGGTATAGTGGAAAATAGTGAAGTTTTAACCCCCTAATTCAGGTATCTRCTTTAAATCCCAAAATTTGCATAGTCTTATATTTTTCTGCTGTCATACGGTTTCTTTGCTCTAACTGTAAAGGTTGTAAAGTTCAAAAGTCTTTACATATAGAGTATATAATCACGTACCAGATTTTTGTACCTAATGCTTAAACAGTGTTTTGTAAGAATGCATGAAGTCAGTTCTAGTCAAATTAACWTCCAGAAGTAGTAAAGCTATAATCAAGAGCCTGAACAGGACATAAATTATTATTCTGCTATTCCAGTGCTTGTCCTGTGAGACAGCAAGACATCCACTGCAGAAAATGTGATCATCTTGATGCAATAATGCTTACTTTTGTCCTAAAAGTTTATGAAGCATGTCTAAAGCCTTGGGTTTAGTAGTTACTGCATTTGAATTTCTGTAGCTATATGCTGTTATACTGCAGGCCACATTCACTAGTGGTATTCAGCTGCTTTGTACTCTTCTGGGATTGCACAAAACAGATATTCATGATGTTTGTTGAAGTTTGAGTTTGAGAAAGGTGTCTGAGAGTTCATTGTGTGTAGTAGTCTGTGGTTGTTTTGTTTAATGAACCTGTACAGAATTCTTGAAAGCAATCACAAGTGGTGCCAGTGCAAATACTTAAACAGAATATTAAGTTATAACACAGAGTTCTAATTGTGTAAAGTGTGGAGCATTTCAGGTGTACATAAATTTCATATATAATACACATACATAAATAAATTCATATATAATATATACATACATAAATATACATRCATACATAAATTTCGTATATAATATACATACATACATAAATAAAGGAATAAATTAGGTTAATGTTAATTAAAAGAATAGCAAAACAATTGTGCAGAATTACATACTTAAATCACTTCTGTAGACTAAATCAGAGTTAAGGCCAAATGGAAATGAAGAAGTAAATGTAAAAAGAAAAAACCAAGAGTCCCAAGAGCTTGGACATAATTAACCTATTGCTTTGTTTTAGGTGACTTTTCCTGAATGTGTCAGGTGGATAACAATAGAGTTTGACACTCAGTGTGGCACYGCTCAGTCAGAGGATGTTCTTCGTTTACTAATTCCTGTCAGAATTGCACAGAGCCTGGGATTTGGACCAAAGCATACCTCTGTTCATGAGAACCTTAATTCATGGATAGAACTGAAAAAGTTCTCTGGATCTTCAGGATGGCCTACCATGGTGTTGGTATTGCCAGGTAATGCATAGAAACTTATGTAATTACTGGTAATGTGTGTTACTATAATAAAGGAGGTTTGATTTTTCTGCAGAATTATCTTGGCAAACAAAGTTAAAGAAGGGTCTTTATCCCAGCTGGCAAGTTAATTATGTCTCTAGTAGGTTTCTTGCTTGAAGTATTSATCTGCTTGTTTTTCCCATGATTTTAATTCACATTTTACATATAAAGGCTGGGTTTCACATATATAATTACGTAGAAGAAACACACAAAAAGAGGAGGAATATATTATTAATTTATCCTTTTACTTCTCTAAGGCAATGAAGCACTTTTTTCTCTGGAGACTGCATCAGACTATGTGAAAGATGAAAAAGCTTGTTTTTATGGCTTCAAATGTTATGCAATTGGATATGAATTTAGTCCAGGAAGTGATGAGGTAAGGGAAAAAGTGAGGTAGTTATAATTGCTTCACCTAATAAATCACCTAATAAATTTTTTTGAKGGTAAAAAAATTTGTATTTCCACTTAGATGGCTAGGTGACATTAGCAAAATATTTTTAGATTAATTATATAAAAGTAATAACATTTTTTTGCTAAGGCATTATTAATTTGGAATTCTTTAAACAGGATACTATTGAAATGGCTTTCTGCATGGTTTGTGGTGCACTGCAAAAACATAGTGTGGTTTTATCTTGTATGTCAGTGGGATATAAGATTTCCTGAAATTCTGGCCTACTCTTGCATCAGAGATCCAAGATGTGGGGCTTTTTACTGTCACTGCCTATTGAATGACATACTTGCATTATTTTCCAGTGCTCACTTAGACCAGAACTCTCAGACTCCTTGAAAATGCTGTGTGCATTTAGGCTGCCTCAGGTTTTACCCAGTGGTCTCCTCATTTTACCTTTCAGGACATGAGTAATTTCCACCACCGTTTATTGCAAAGGGAAGATCACATTTCTTCACATCCTTGACCCAGTTCTTTCTTTTGGCTTATTTTAAGAGATTACTGAAAACACTTAATATGTTTTATACTACATCCAGAAAAATAAGTCTTCCCTTGTCCTGGGAGTCTTTGGCCCTGTTCYTTCATGTGGATTTTGCAAGGTCTGCATCTTGCTTACAGTACAACCCTCACAGAAGATTTACCTCCTCTTATTCCTGGATTTCGCTCAAGCTAAATCATGTCTTCAGATTTTCAGAATGTCAGGTTCTTTGGAATTCCTTTACATATCAGATAAGAACACATACCATAAGATTATTATCTATGGTGGTACTGACTTTCAGCAGAATCAGATTTATAATTCTTACAGATGATTTAATTAGTCTGTGTTTGCTTAAGCAAAAGTTATTTCTATTTAAAAATACCCCTGTAGATTCATATGTCATTCTTTTTCTTTAAAGCATTTATAAACAAAGCTGCTGGCATGTTTTTAATGCTCAKTGTTAAAACATGCTAGCCAATACCTTAAGTCTATCATCTAAAGAATAGTTATAAGTAATTATTTTCAAACATATCTTTTTATTCTCAAAATTTTGATACACGGTCCCATGTCACAGCAAAACATGGTAGTAGCTGTATGACAAGAAATACATTACTGAGAAGCTTCAAAGTGGGACATACGTATTTCTTAATATAAAACATTGTCAGAAAAATGTATTTATTGTCCTRTTTTCTGAGACACTAATTTTATTTTGATTTTTTGTTAATTTGAAGGGTATTATTCAGCTGGAGAAAGAACTGGCAAATTTAGGAGGATCATGTGCGGCAGCTTTGATGAAGAAAGATTTAGCACTTCCTATTGGTAAGAACATACTTTATTTTTTCATCATTGTCCATATTTTCTGAATTAATAGTATATTTAAATCTTATGGCTRCTTTTAATTAGAGATCATGATACAAAAATTGAGTCTTCAAACTGAATTAATCCGACAATAAAGCTGGCAGTATTTTGTGCTTATCTTTTTCCCTTTTTTGTATATGGGGAGGAGGGAGACCTGGTCATTTAAATTTTAATGAACTCACCCCATGCACAGGTAGTGTGTGACTGTATGAACTGTGTCCCACCATTTCCTTGTRGTACTTCCTAAATGTGCAGTTATTATCGTTGTATTTCTCTTTCACTGTTTTTTTTTTCTCCCCACACTTCACACCTCTCTGTATGAAAAAATACCTGCAGCACTGAATTACAAAACTTAAAATTACTTTTTTAAAGTTGAAAGTGACCATTTTGTCTATAGACCTTATAACTTACAATATTCCTACTGTAGCTTTTTTTTTTTACAATTAGAAAAGAAATTACATATTTTTAGAGCAGATGCTGCAAATAGAGGTTTATAGTAACCCATTGCAATTTAAAATGCAATGAAAAATGAGTTTGTGGAAATTAGTGGATATGGAGATGGAATTAGAACTTCTAATGRTGCAGCTGTATTATGAGTAATATAATTTCTCTTAAATAGCATCAGCATATAGGAAAAACAGGCTCATAATTTATAATAGGATATCTCTCTGATCGTTTTAAATTAGGAGCACAAATCAAAGCTTAGATACTGTTAGAGTGGAAGCATGGATTAATTAGTAGGAGAGAAGTGATCAGTGTGGAGTTGCAATCACAAAACCTTCTTTTTGTTTTTAATCCAGTATTTTGCTCGTGTMTTTGGATTGTTTACAAATTTCTTCCTTTATGTTGTAAGGAGGCACCTCAATTGCRCTAGTAGATCTGTATTTCACTCTCCAAAGTACAGGCAATTCTTCAGCTTAAATAGYGCCCTCCWCTCTTATTCCTCAAGGTCCTTAGTTTTGTTGACTTCTCCTAGTTTTGCTGTTCTGTGCAACAAAAACAAAAAGATTAAAATCCTCACAACTTAATCTCCTGTATCTTGCAATACTTTGTACTTCTCTCTTGGGAGCTTTTTATGTTTGTTCTGTTAAAATGCCTGMAATAAGAAGGGTGGCACATAGATTGCCTTTATGCTATCCCATAGAAATTTGAAATTAAATATGCAGTGAAGTTACCTATGTAGTCACAGGTGCATACAAATGTGGTTGTTTATGATCTGCAAGAGAGGAGGGATAGGTGCATTGCCTCTTAGGAGTTTCTTGGTGACTGATCTAATGGCAGTTGATTTGAYTGACTGTTTATCTAACACCAACTCAAGAATTTCAAGTCTGTTAATGTTGTTGGTAAGATTACAGTGCTTGTGCTATATGTTTCTCTCCAAGACCACTGGACCTTCTGAGTAAACAAAACTGGGGAATTGTAGTCAACAGTGGTAGTATTTGCAAATGGAAATTACTGCGCAGCTTTTTAAAATGGTTTTCAGTTGTGTGTAGTTTTGCTTTGATTGTTTTGCCTGGTGTCTCAGAAAAACACTGTGGCAGAAAAAGTGGTAGAGTTGTGGTTTTCTGGAGCAATATTTAAATGCCTTAGTATCAGACTTTTTTTTCTTTTTCTGCATCCTAGTTTATGCATCTTCTCCCTTTTGCTGCAAGTGAAATRCCTCTTTAATACTGTCATTCCTAATCTGCAGAGCCCTGTTATCTTACTTGAGGAAGTGTCCCTTAAGAAAAACCTACATAGAATAATAGAATCAATAATAATATAAAATACTTTCTTGTAATGCATACGCACAGGAAAGGSTCTTTTTAGTAGACTCCTCATACTTTGTTATAATTTCTACAGTTTTACTTTTTAGTAATTGCTGTAGTGGGTATATTCAGTGTGCAAAGTCAAATATTTGTGGGAGTRTTCCTCTAAAAATATTAGGAATAAAAGTATTTTGAGGGACTTAACAAGGTTAAGCCTGTTTTGCTCTGAAGGAAGATGGACCAGAAAGTGATTTCTTCACATATTAGGAAAAGTGTTCTTTAGAGTTACAACCAAATAGTGTTCAGTTACCATTTCAAATGGTTGTTTGTCCTTCTTGCCACTTCAAGATGTGAATTTWAGATACTTCTTCCCAAGAGAGAGATCTGGTCTATGACCAAGATCTGACTTCAACAGCAATGTGAAATTGGTTTATGTATTTTGTATTACTACATTCTTAATTGTATCAAATCTGGCAGTAGTTTATTTCTGAGGGTAGTTTTTAGATTTCTTTATTTTTTTTTTTAATTTTAAAAATTGCCTTGGAACTTGATCTTCTTATTTCTCTCTCTTCTGACTAGTAGAATTGCCTGACATGTTTTTAAAAGAGAGTAGAAATATGGTAAGCTTATCGGTTTCACCCCTCTCTTAAAAGACTGTTTGGCAATTCTGGTCATCCTGGAATCAGGCTTTGGAGTTGGATTTATGAGAAAGAAATACTGTGTAATAGTATGTATTTGAGTTTTGTGTTTTAGGAAGAGTCATGATTTATGAAATTGTGCAGGGTTTGTCAGGTTTTCAAATAATTTTACAAAGGTAAGCTCTTAAAAGGAGCAGCTTTGCATACTTAGAGATACTGCTTCCCATAAACCACCTTGACCTCTCAAAACCTTTCTGAACRTATCTAGTTACATCCAAAGACTTGTCATACATAGTGCCTTGGAGATAAAGAGAAGCACCAAGTTTTTGTTCTGTGCACTGAACTACACAATACTGTATGTTTACTATGTTACTTATATATATTAGTATTTCAGCTGCTGATTGAACAGTATGATACATCATTATGCAGACTTGAAATCTGTAGTTTAAAAAGCTTCACAAAACAGAATTGAATCTCATATTCTGTAATRTGTAGATAATATAACTGTTATATTTTTCAGCAGGTAGTGAGTTTGAAGAGGATCTTGAGATACTTGAAGAGGCTGCCTTACAGGTATGCTGSTACTTTTTATCCATTGTAATGCACTTAAGCACATAATTGCTTTGAAACTGACTGCTACAGAAGAAAATAATTTGTAAGGCCTTTATAGTAAAATGGAATCCAGCTTATTATTTGATAGTTTAAGAAAGTCATACAGAATTTCAGTATTTGAATGAAATAATTTTTTTATAATGAATCTGCTTGGAAAAAAATACATGCAATRTCACATAGAACATTAAATGACCAAGTATTTCAAAATATCTGTTTGGCTGAAGTTGCAGTATTTGGCAAGTTTTAAATGTCACCAAAATCAGTCTTTTACATGTCTTTGTAATGACAGAAATAAAATAACTTTTTGAGCTGWGCAGTGATGTTAATCAAGTCTCAAAAAATACAATTGCAGTTTGTTCTGGTTTGTTGATGGTCTTTTGTTGAGTACAATGGGAGTTAATGCTGGATCTCCCTCAACTCAAGGTCATTTAACCTCTTTTGGCATAAATTGATTTAATAGACTTAGATGGCTTTTTTTAAAGCTTTCATGAGGGTAGAGTTTGTTCTTCTTGAATGGTTTTAAGTGCGCAAAATGTTTTTACCAGTTGTTTCACGTTTTGGGAAAATGCGAACGTGTTACTGAAAAGCTGTTCTATGTCTCTCTTTTCACCCCTAACCTCTGTCAAAAAAACAAAAAGGTGTGCAAAGCTCACTCAGGCATTCTTGGGAAAGGCTTGGCACTGTCTCACTCTCCAACCATTTTGGAAGCTCTCGAAGGAAGCCTTCCCCTGCAGGTGCAAAGCAATGAGCAGTCATTTCTGGAAGATTTCATTACTTGTGTACCAGGATCAAGTGGTGGACGGCTTGCAAGGTAAAGCTGCACTGTTGCTTGSCCTTCTGACTGGCTATAGAACTGTCATAGTTATTTTAAGTATTAGTTGAATAAAACTGTTTGGCTATATTGATTCCATTAATGCATTAGTTAAAAGCATATAGGCATTCAGATGTTCTGTGTCTTTTCTTAGCTCTGTGTCACRTTTTTACAGAGTAAGAATTTGTCTTTTGGAGGCTGTAAGAGATTTTAATGTTGAGTGGTTTTCTTTGCTGTAGGTGGCTGCAGCCAGATTCATATGCTGATCCTCAAAAAACATCATTGATTTTGAATAAGGATGACATCCGATGTGGTTGGCCAACTGTTATTACAGTACAAACAAAAGACCAGTATGGGGAAGTTGTTCATGTTCCTAATATGAAGGTAATTATTGTAATCTTGTCTGTTCTGCTTAATCTTGCTTTTTTTTTGTTTTTATTCTAGGTATTCCACAGAATRCTCTTGTATAGGACAGAAAATGGCATTCATAAATTCATTGTAATCAGACTTYCTTACCTCTAAATCCACAAACCTGCCAAATTCTGTATTATGCCACCGTCATTTCATGAAATTCATAACTTGCCTGTAATGAACTACACATGTGTAGTAGTATAAATAATCAGTCATAAGTGAGGTTGGATGGTGGTGATGTATTAAAGTGACAAGAATCCATTTTTTAATTTGTAAGCCAGGAAAGAGTGTTATAAAGCATAGACTTTGTGGTGGAAAAAAAAAATCAGAAAATCAGAAGCACATTGATGGACCACTTATAGTTACTTTATTTTAGACTAGAACAGTACTCTTGCCTTTTCTGTTTCTAATACTTGGATGTTCCTGTAGTCCTTGCAGTTAATAAGGAAAATTGGCAGGGACTGRTGTTCCTGTGTTTGCCTTCAGCCTCTTCAGTTAACCACTGTTTTTCAGTGTTCTTGACAGCCTCAGATAGAGTTAGAAGAATTTTGTGCATTTTGGGGTAAAATCTATGTGGAATGTATAAAAGTGGGCTGCTTGAAGTAGTAAAGCAATGCAAACAAAACAAWCACAAAATTATTTTCATGTTGTTCTAATAAATTAGGTTACTTCTGTRTTTTAAAGCCCGCTACTACTGTACAGTAGTTGGTTTTGTTCAAGCCCAAGTGTAGATGAAATACTTTTTACAAAAGCATGATTCCTGTGAGAAAAGCTCTCAAATCTGTTCTTTGTATATGATGTAATAATTGAATTTTCTTACAGTGAGCTGTTGATGTAATAATAATCAGCAGTTCTACAACAGTAACACAAGAATCAGCTTAGTCACAAACACTGCTTGAGTGAAACTTGTRTGATTACTGACTTAAATTAGTGACAGAACAAGGGGAAGTCTCTCAGTAGTGATTTTATCCTATCAGTCAGGAAAAGGATGTGTCAGAATATGATCAAAATTATTACTGGTTTTATTATTTAATTACTGTTCACAAATGTATTAAAGTAACAAAAACCTTAATTCAATTTAATTATTCTTCTGGACTCATTCAGTGTGCAATGCAGTGATGTAACTTGTGGTTAATTAAATCAAATTTTGATAAAACTGTGTGTGAAAACTGCAGGTTTTAATATTGCAGATTTCTGATGAGTAACATACAAGCATATTTTCCAGGTAGTCTGYCTGTCTTTCTCAGAAAATTGTGTACTGCTCCCTGTTACCTGCACTAATGGAGATCCATGCTACTACCTCTGGGGGAATAAGTCAGTTAAAACATGCCTTGAAGAGCACAATATAATGTGCAGTGCTGGCTGTGAGGTGGCAGAGCCAGCCAGGATCCAGTCTGGCCATTGCTGATCCACATCTAGWGGCCATGATGATCCACTCTGAAATCTGTGCACTCTCTTGGGAGGCTCTTTCTCCTTTGTTGCACTTTGCTGTTCTGGGGAAACTTCCCTAGGCATGCCAGACTGTGTGCTGCCAGCCAGGGAGTGCTCTGGGACTGGCAGAAGTGACACCAGCCTGTGCTGAGGGTGGAGTCAGTTGGGTGCTCCTCCCCTGCCCGTTGGCATCTTCCCAAGGTGCTGTGGGCTTCCCAAGGGCTTCCCAAGATGCTGTGCTTGGCTTTGCAGGTTAAGTGTAGATACATTGGGTTTGGACACAGCTGCATTTGCAGGGAGGGCTCTAAGTGCTTTCTCACTGCACTGCATCAAATTTAAAAGAATGTGTGTGTGGGTTTTCTCACTAAATCATATTCCCTCTTCCACATCTTATTACAGGTGGAAGTCAAAGCTATTCCTGTTTCTCAGAAAAAAACATCTTTGCAACAAGAACAAGTTAAAAAAGCGCAGCGGATACCAGGCAGTCCTGCAACAGCTGTTTCCCCTAGCAGTGATATGACCTTTGGAGGGCTTCCTTCACCAAAGCTTGATTCTTCCTATGAGCCAATGATAGTAAAAGAAGCTCGGTATATTGCTATTACAATGATGAAGGTAAGTTACTGCAATTTTGGCAATGTAACTATAGAATTCAGCATTCAAAGTGTGTACAGGTATGCAGCAGAGAAGGAAAAATGTGTGCTTRCTTTTGGTCCCAATCTGAAAATCTATTCAGTGGAAATTACTTTGATTAATATTAGTTCAGCARTAAACTAGATACATCAAAAAGGCCAATTGGTTAAACTCTAAACCAGTTAGATTAGATTAGCATAAAAASGAAAGTTGTGTTTGATTTTGATTAAACAGATTAACAAATTAATTGGRGTCATGCAGGAGAAATAAAAACAGACATGAAAATTGTGAAGGGAAAATTAAACCCATGTTTTTATGTATATGGAGTTGGGGTGTTGCCGTGAATGCTTACGTTAAACTAGAGCAGGTGAAATAGAAAAACAGGAAAAAATAAGAGCTCAGCGTAGTAAAAAGAGGCGTACAAATTATTTATATATCAATGCATATGTATTAAGCAGCATCTAATGAAATGAGCCACTGTTAAATGGATCAGCTCAGACACTTAACCAGGAACAGTTTTTGAACAAGTGAAAACTGAGCAGCTAGTGTTGATTTGATTGAGTATATTGTGGCACGTGCAGTAAATTTACATATGTGTACCATACTGACCCAGTTAAGAGATGTGACATGTTGTTTACAGGTAACAGTTGCACAGCTTAATGAGACRGGATTAGCCAGGAGGGTAGACAAGGATAATACTTAGCATAATCAGAATGGATTTGTTGTGGGGCAGAACTAGCAAACTAGCACCTTTTAGAGGCAAAGGATAGTGCTGCAGTACCTGTGTGTAAATAGGGCAGCTGGGTACTGAGTAGTGTCTTAATAGATCAATGAAATAACTATTAAATCAGTGCAGTGTACAACAAATGGTTTAAGAACTTGCTAGATCATGTGCRTATCAAGGTGGGATTTTGGCATTTTTATTGGGCTAGTGCAAACATCAATTCTTGGTTTGATGCTTCTTTTAAAAGTGACTCGAAGGGAGGCAGAAATAAATTATTTATCCCAAGTTAGGGCTTAGATGATATTTCTGGTAGCCACTGTCCACAGGTATCTACTGCTTCTTTTCCAGTGATAGATGTCAAATCTGCTCACAAAACTCTTAAGAGTTGTATATCTTGAAATGCATGAGATGSTTTGGGGTAAATTACAATGATGCAAGTGTAGGGTGTTCAAAAAGTCGTCTGYAGATTTGATGGAGTGAGGAATGCTTAATATCAGCTAATTAATGTGTAAWCATTCTTTAATTGAAATAAGGCTAAAAGAAAATGAAAATGGAAGGGTTAATTTAAAATCCTCCTAGAAGGTAATAACAGTATGAACCTTCATAAAGATAAAAGTAAAGAGACACCAATGTTAAATTTTAAAAGCGTCTCTCTAGTTGAAAGATGCTTGATTTCCGTATTTAGTGCTTTTCCAGATAATCTTCCCAAGGTTCCTTTCAAGTTAAGTCCTTTCCATCAAAAACTTTATGAATCCAAGGCATTGTAAATATTCTGTTCTATTTCCCTACCTGCATTATTAAGCACAGTCATTTCAGTGTAAAATGCAGATGTCCCCTGATATTTTCATTTTACATCAGCCTGCACATTGGATCAGTACTTAATACAAACACCTAAATATAATTATAAAATCTCACTTGATAAAAATATATATAATAAATTACGACGTGTTTGGGRGACTGATACCCAAAACTATATCCTTATGCAGGGACCCAAAATGGCTGATCTGCATATATGTTCAAAGGTTCTTATCCTACCTTTTKTTGGTTTTGATTTAACAGGGGAATCTGGTAACTCAGCAACTACTGCAGCCCAGAGAGATTCTTGGTGAGGGTCTTTGTGCACTCCTAGGACTAGCTCTGTTTTCATAGGGGGCTTTTCAGAGCAGTGATTTCACAAGGTGATGTGGAAGTGAACCAGGTCTTTTTTGTAGCGGAAGTCAATGGAAGTATCACCTCAATGTTCAGGGAATTTCATCTTCATTTGGAGTTGAAAGAAAAAGGATGTGAAATTTCRTTGATAAAGCCCCTGGGCTGGTTTGTAGGTTTTACCTGCAACTTTTTTGCTTTCTTAGCTTCACAAGGACTTCAGTGCACTGCCTGGATTCAAAAKGGTTTTATACAAGTCAGATTTGGAGAGGTTCAAAGATTTAACAAGGTTTTTGTTAGCAGTAGCAATCTTTCTTATCTAAATAATGGCTGTTTAATGAGTCAGTGGAGATACTCTTTCCTGTGTGCATATRTATTTCTGTGTTTTGAAATTTGTTTCTGACTCCCTCATTAATGCTCCTGGGGTGTGTAAAGTTAGATTGGCGTGTTCTTTAAGAAAATGCTCTGCTTTCTTTCATTCAAGACAGTGGTATAAAACTGTTGGTTTTGTGTTTGAATTTAATCTGTGTATAGGCATATGAAAATTATTCCTTTGAAGAACTACGTTTCGCTTCACCAACACCAAAGAGGTAAGCATTAAAAAATTTCTTTTGGATGAGAGCTTAAATTAACATATCCTGACACTTGTGCTTACACCTAGACTCCCAAGTGTGACTTACAGGTAATCATGTCTCAAGATAGAAACACGGAAGTCAAGTATTATTATTTCTTATATGTAGCAATTTTAAATGAAAAATCTTGTTTTCTTAATTGTTCTAATGTTGTTTCCTTATTTATATGAGCTACTCTTTGAATGTGTTTTTATCTTTGCTACAAATAAATGTAGTATAGAGGATTACATTTGCRTAGTAAATAATAGGAGTTTAGTACATTGGAAAGGGAAATATTGTATTTAGATTATCTGCTAGAAAAAAGAAGAGTAGTTTCCAAAATACACATTATATTTAATTATTTAATCATTATATTTAATTGATTGATTGATTTTAATTGTTTTGTTTATGCCTAGACCCAGTGAAAACATGTTGATCAGAGTCAATAATGATGGTACATACTGTGCAAACTGGACTCCTGGAGCTGTTGGTCTCTATACCATTCATGTTACTATAGATGGCATTGAAATAGGTACTGAATTTTCACTATATTTAAGCATAAATTTATATTATTTCCACTTTGTGTACTAACACATTTGTTTTGATGCTCATAAGTTTTAATATTACAGTTCACAGGAAAACCTAGTAGCCAAGTTTTCATTCAGAAGCCTTCTAGTTAAATCATTCTTTGTCAGAAGAAACAAACCACACACACTGAAATAGGAACGCATGTTGCAAATCATGTATTTATAATGTGGTTAGATTACCAGTCTCTCTTATTCTCAACTCTCAGTGTTGAAAGAAGACTGTCTTGTTTCAGCTGAGAGAGACAGAGAAGTATAGTTAAAGGGAAAAAAACCCCAGCCCAACACTGAAGAACCTAAGGAAGGTGAAATTGCTCCTGACAGTGCTGAAATACGTACGGTCATTTGTTCTGGAAAATTGAGGAGGTGTGGTCTTAACTGAGACTCTGCCTAAACTCTCAATTTTTTTGTACTGATTTTTAAATGCTTTTGGTTCATTCCTTGCTGGAAATCTTTWAGTTGTCTTGCCAGTCTTGGGGACTGCACTATGAGATGCTATAGCATGTGGTGGAAAGAATGCCCTTCCAAAAATACTCTGTGTCTTGAATGCCCTCATGTCACCCTTATTGGTGATATGGTGAAARTGGAAGTAGGAACACTGAAAGTGTTGTAGCTGGACCCACATCTGATAGGAGGGCTTGGGTGAGTTCACAAGCACCAGCAATTCCTCTTTCCCAATACTGACCAGCACCTTTAGTAAATACATAGTGATGCTCATAAATGCCAGTACRCATAATTCACTTAGAAATGGAATGGGATTTGGTTTTATGTGTTAACTACAGAAGATAAGATGTACAAAGTATTATTATTAATGGTTATCTCTGTTCCTCAAACAGAAGTACATTTGCCTTCATTAGTAGCCTGTGATGTACTCAGTTGTATTTTTTCCAGTGTGTCATCTCTGGAGCAAAYTTTACACTGTAGTTTCAATCAAGTGCTTTTATACTTTTACACAGGTTCTAACATCCTCAGGCATTGTGTAGGGTAAACTTTTAGAAATGATAAATAGAACTCCTAAACCTTCATTATTAAACGGGTATGAGTACACTCTTAATACTTAGCTGTGCCATTTTTCTGCAATGGAACTTTTTGACTCAATCATTGTATTAGACTGTGCCCTCTGAAGCTTTGATGTACCTATGCTTGGCCCATAATTCTGTCAGCTTTTGACTACTTAAGTACTGGTGACAGCCTCTCTTTATTTCAGTTTTCTTTTTGTTTCTGTTGCRGCTTGCTTTTAACAGTGATTGCCGAGGCAATTTCTTTGAAGGTTATTACCCAGGGTTATATTAATCTATTAAATTTTTGTGTCTTTCTTCACAAGTATTTACATGTATTTTTCTTCACAAACAAGAATGTAACTTTCCAGTGCCTTCATGTTTTCTAACAGCATTGGTTATTAAATATGCCACTTTTTACATTTTAGGCCTTTTCTGGTTGTATAATGTGGCTTTTCAGGCTCTTATCTGTCTCWCATGTAGCAATTAGCTTCTGTAGCAGTACAGCATTGTGTAAGCTACTGGCTCTCCAGAAGCTTTTACCTACACCTCTCAAACATTAGACTCTGTGTTGACCATACCTTGAAACATAACCCTACAGACACTATTAGGATATAAAATTACCTGGTGCTTTGTACGTACACTGTGGCAGATATCTAACAACAGCATGAAACCACATCTCTGTAAATTTCCACCAATGAAAATAGAAATGTTCAAAAATTAATACCTTGCACCATGAAGCAACTGCAAGTGTTGATTTTGGCAGWCAGGTAAGTAAGGGGTTATTTTGTTTACTCTAAATGTACGGATAAACTGTAGTTGCTATTTAACTGATACATCCCCTTATATTTTTTTAAACTTAGTCTTTGTTTGCTTATAGATGCTGGACTAGAAGTGAAAGTAAAAGATCCTCCAAAAGGAATGATACCTCCTGGAACCCAACTTATTAAACCAAAAGCAGAGCCTCAGCCAAACAAGGTTTGGAGAACTGAAAAAAAACTCAAAACAGATAGTTATGTTTGGGTGGGACTTTTTTGTTGTTTAATGTATATTTTATCATATAATAGTGCTGCAGACTTAGGGATATTTGCAGATCACTTTGACGTGCTGAATGGAATGAAATTCATATACTGGATAAAATGAAACAAATTCACTATTCACTTTTTTTGTACATGAATTCATAAAACTGATAGGAGCTCTACAGAAACTGCCTTTGCCTTGGCTTGTCACACAAACATAACACAGCTATTGTAAAAGCCACAGACAAAATTTTGCACTATTATTAGTTCTATTTCTTTTATATTGTACTGCAAAATTAATTGGGCACAAAATTTTACAAAGATTTTGTTTGTTTTGTCATGAGCATCTTCAATCAGTATAAAATCCATAACCAGTCTCTTTAGTCTACTTTCCTTCCTTAGAGAATGGCATGATTGTTTTTTCAAAGTACTCTTTCTGTAGCTTTTGACATCCCCATTTCACCTTATCATTCCACCCTGAAGGACTGAAGTAGACACAATAAAGCAAGTAATCTGAAATGGGCAGCAGTGGTATAAGGAAAATGCCTAGATGWGGGAGCTACCTTGCACTTCCTCTTAGATGCAAGGAAGGGATATTAAATGAGGTGCTGTTTTTGGGGTTTTTTTATGGTGGTGGGGGTTTTTTCTTTGGTTTTTTTGGAGTTTGTTTTTTTTTGGTTTTTTGGCACAAGGTTGTCTTGCCTGTCCTACTGAAATTGGGAAGGTGGTTAAGAAATAAATGATTACAAAAAGGATCAGGTTTCTGACAATTCTCACCTATGCAGTGCAATTTATTTTTTTTTCTAGACTTCAGGATAATCCAGAGACAGTAACTTTGTTGTATGGTTCCCCAGTCTCTAAAATGCATCCAGCATCTGCTTCTACTACTTAGAAGATTTTTTCCCTGGAGTTATGCCTCTAATTAAAAATAATAAATKTACTTTTAGTTTCAATGCAGCATTTACCCCTCACTGGCTCTCTTTTAGTTTTTTCTCCAAGAAGCTTCTTTTAGAYTTTCTCCCTTCTCTTAGAAGGAAGACTGCCTGGTTAGTTCATTATCTTAATTAAAACTCCCAATTCCTACAAAGAGAGATTTATATCTCAAGCAACTTCATTATACCTCCACCCAAACTGATCATCATATGTGTTGCTTTGCTGTCCCCAAGTTGAGAGAATCTGGTTTGATATGAGATGAATTGCTGAGCAGAAGTTATTACAGTGGAAATTGGGGTGATTTGTTCATGCATGATAACTCTGTGTTGTCAAGGAACAGTCAAAGTACATGACAGAAGTTAGTCCTCTGGAGTTCTGAGATGTTATGTAGTGTTTAATCCTCTCCTTGTGTTATACTGTGTGCATGTCTCATTTCTTGTTCCAAGTTTGTCTCTTTGAAAAAGGAGCCATCTTTGTCCTATACATAGTGTCTGTAGAGCCAGCTGAAAAGTTAAACTAGACCTTTCATGGTAAATCATTTGATCAGTCTTCTTTCTTCTGTGTCATAATAAATCATAACAAATCAGGATAACTCTTTGTGTATTAACAGCAGTATTGGAAGTAATACAGCAAGGTAGTAATTGTACTGTGCTCCATGTTTCTGAAGCCAAGAATGCAGATTAGACATGTATCAGTCAGAGACAGTCCAGTATRCCAAATCATGTTTTGCTGACAAAAAGGGCATAGTTGAACTCTAAATGCTGTTTCATCATCTTTGTCAGCCTGAAATTTCAGATGGTTGTAACCAAAGGACACTAACAGTGTGTTCTCAGTGGAGATCTATTCTCAGCTAGAAACATCAAAATATTTTCATTGAGGCACTGGAACATTCCAGTTTTGTAGCCAAACCTCACTTAAATTGCAAGCTGAAAATGAGTGCTGTGTTATGATTTTATATGTGTATTTTTCATTCTCTGTTATTTGAAGTCCGATGAAAAATCTAAAGGAGACTATGATAGTGATCTGTATTCAGCCGTAAGAATTGCTGCCTCCTAATAGCCTGCAAAGCTTAAATTAACTGACTTGCAGGAAACTTGATTCCACATCCTATTGAGGAAAACATTGTTTTTCAAGCTATGTAATGTAATTCAGGGTAGTTGGAACCAGCTAGAAGGAAATGGTCCTAATTTAGCTGAATTTGAAGGTGCAAGACTGGTACCAGAATGATTGGTCACTAACATGTTTTGATGGTTTCTACCATCCTGACACAACAAGTAGCTAGCATTGATTGCAAAACCCAAAACAATCACCAAACCCAAAAGCTCTGGGCTGGGGGTGGTTTTTCTCACCTCCTCATAGACCAACCCCCTTGTTAAGGTTGCTTTATCCTGGACAACACCCCTTTCTTGTGTGACATGTGTGTTGTGTGACATGTACCTCTTTGCAGATTTGTCAAATAAATAGCACAGCAACACAGCTCTTGAAAACTGCTGTGCACTGTAGGAATTATGTACATCCTAATTCCTAAGCCCTTCTGCCTTAGTTCTTCAGTTGGAATCAAGGTGGTGTATGCTCCATGAAGAACTGCCTATGGAGGAGTTAGGGAGTTACAAATCCACTGTGCTACACAGAAATATTCCTAGCAAAGAGGCACTGTGTCAGATAGAAGACACAGATGATAAAATTTTTCATCCTGGTCAGAAATGAGCATAAGAGAACTCCTGATCTGTTTTTTATTGTATTGTCTGTCAGTGGATCTGATCCTTAAGTAATTTCTAGTTATAGGTTGAAGTTTTTTATTAACTAATTAGGTTAGCTGTTGCAAAAGGGAAGAAGGCTCTTTCCAGGCCTGTGCCTACTCAAAATCTGGAATGTGAGYTTTTCCTCTAAATTAAAGTTTTTAATCCAAGTTCTAGCAAACTGTCATAATGATTTTCTGAAGTAACATGATGCAAGGACTCCTAATTTGCAAGACTTTGTTTTTGGCTTGTCTGTGTTTAGAATRCTGTCAGCAATGATTCAGCTTTATACTTTCACAAGGACCTTGAAAGTCTTAGCTTTGTCTGTTGCGAGAATCTAAGTATTACAAGTAAGAAGACTGTTAATAAGCAAAACCTTGCACATTTTGGAGTAATTTATGTATGAAATCCTTTACATGCTTCTGGTTTTGAAATTTCGTTGGTTTTGTATTTTGTTTTTTATGTTATCCTCAGAATAAATATAATTTCTTAAATAATTTTTTTAGGGAAGAAGGGTTCATACACTTAGCTCTTACCTTTCGTTATGTATCCCTGARTTTGTTCCTTACACATCATTCTGTGCTTTATGTTGTTACAGATAAAATCCATGTTTCCATTGATACTTTTATCACTTTTATCTGTGGAGCTCAAAAATAACCTTCCAAGAAAATGGTTTTATACCATATGRATAGAATATATGCATCTCTGGTTATAAAAGACTAATAGGGTGCTTACATTTGTTCTCTATGGGACAGGTGCCTGATAATGTTTGAATGTTTAAAAGTGTGATAGTGAATAACAAGTAGAAGATTTTGGGGTGCTCTAGTAAGTCCAGCTAATAGCAAGGAGCCTCTGCTCTAACCTTCCTGTGGAAAAAAAGGAAGAAACTATYGAAATAGCTGTTTGAAAGATAAAGAAGTAGAAAGATTATTTTATTTTAAAATGGCTAGTTAAACTCTTTAGCAAAGGAAAATAACCAAATTTTGGTAAAAAAAGCTGACTAAAGAGAATACTGCAGTAGCACAACTGAGAAATGGTAATCCCAGGCTGATCAGTTGAAAGAAATAATAAATTTGAAAATGCAAATCTGGTGAAATTTTCAGCAGTGAATGAAATGTGTGTGTTAAAACAATCAGAAGGTTGYACTGATAATTGTAGGGTATAACAGAAGTATTTCCAACTCAATGCATGCTAACATTATGGTTTTTGGAACATTATAACTTTTTTGATTATAGTAGAAAAATGAAGTTATACACAGCAGCCATGGGAAACTAGCAACAAACTGTAACTCTTGAGACTGCTGTCTTGTCACTGGCATTTCAGAATCTGTTAAACCTATTTCTTTTTACTCTGMGAGCTCTGTTCCAATTTTTTTTCTTCCTTACTGTCTTTCTTTGCTTCTCTTAGGTTCGCAAATTTGTGGCCAAGGACAGTGCAGGGCTTCGTATCCGTAGCCACCCTTCCCTTCAGAGTGAGCAGATAGGCATAGTGAAAGTCAATGGATCCATCACTTTCATTGATGAGGTAATCCATAAGACATTTCTATTGAAAATTGGGCTGAGATGTAAAGGTAATTCATGCAWATAATGGGGTTTTTTCCWTGTTTAGATGCTGACWTATGCAACCTAAGACCATAAATTGCAAAAATCTAAATTTACTAATTTAGTTTTTCAAGCTGTCATTTCCTTCAATTTACATACTTCAAACTTGTGTAACAAACATTTGATACCGATACAAGGAAAGAAAATTCCTGGAGTTCATCTTACGATAATACCTCTTAAGATTTAGCTTTTCACTACTTACTATTTCAACTCTACACAGAAATTCAGATGCAGATGTCCTTTTCTATGTAACATCTGTTACTTAGAGATCTGAAAGATCACTACCAGTGTGTTAGACTACTATGCATGTATTTTTCCTACAATATAACTTCATATGCAAGGAATATTTTTGTGATTTACGAAGTCATACCAGCAATGCAAAAATGGGAAGTGGGGAATTTATAAAGCTTATTAAGGCTTGGCTTTCTTTCCTCTTTTATTTCAAAACAATTCTTATTACTGCATGATCTGATTTAAATTTATCTTCATGCCTTGACTTATAAAAAGATATGCTTTCCCATTGCTTTGGAATTCTGATTTTGTCAGTACTCCTCTTCTGCTTATGTTGTATCAGCATTGTAAGGATCGTTGCTTCTTTGCTGCTCTTGTCTGCCTGAAGTCTGTTAATCCTTGCTAGCTCCAGAACAGTTACAGGAGGGCATGGCTCGTTCTTGTTGCTTGTTTCCCATAGATCCACAATGATGATGGTGTTTGGCTGAGGCTGAATGATGAAACAATAAAGAAGTATGTTCCAAACATGAATGGTTACACTGAAGCCTGGTGTCTGTCTTTTAACCAACATCTTGGCAAGAGCCTTCTGGTACCTGTTGACGTAAGTAAAAGGTGCCTTTGAAAAATATCCAAAAGTACACTCTATCCTCATTACAAGACTTTCTTTAATTAAGGCTGCAAAAACTCCTGAGGTAAATGATATTTTAATTATCAAATACAACCTTACACRTGTTTGCATTTTGGAGGGCTGCTGTGTAATGAGGGTGGAGTGTAGAAAGGTATGAGGCTTTTTATATTGAAGCCTCTTCTCCTAGAAGAGAAATAAGTGCAGGGACTGCTGTAATAAAAGCAGAATAGTTTTAGATTGTGGTTTGCACCAGGTGTTTCTTATGCTAGATAGCATTGTCTGTGAAGTAGTCCACTGGTGCTATGATTTCAGAAGAGGCTTGCAGCCTACAAGGGAATCAATGTAACTCTTGCTTTTTAAAAGAACCAGCCAACCTAAAAGTTCTTTAGGCTCTGGGTTTTGTGGATGTTTTTTGTGAGTTTTATTCCTGAATCTTTAAGTTATCACTTCATTAGCTAATTAAAGAATCCCAGAGCTTCAAGACAAACATTGAATTTATAATAAGAGGAAACCAAATTTATTTGAATAACTTTAATGGTGATCATCATCACTACAGTTTAAAGGTTACACCTTTTCTGGAAACAAATTACACTTTTTTGAAAAATGTGAAAGACAAAAAAGGAAAAGCTCTGTATGCTAAACCAATGTTTCTCAAAAGATTAATGAAATGCAGGCCTTTCTGGCTCATCTCTTCTCATGCATTCCCCTGAGTGGGCACTACCTTGTTGTCTTATGGGCAGAACGTGAGAATCAGATGTAATTGATACTGCTATTTAGATTTGATTTGTCAACTTACCTGAGTAAGCTGCTGCTGCAATTGAAGATAGTTGAGAAATATTTCATTAAATTAAACACTGAGATCAGTAATATTATGCTGTTCATGTTTTTGGTTATAGGAGAACTGAGATATTCCCAGTTCCAGTGAAATTGGGCTATTTGCTAGTAGCTAAATCTGGAAATTCATAATGCCCTGTGGCTGTTCTGCCAAACACTGTTATGTGATGTGAATAGGTCTTGTCTACAAATGATTTGTTGATATATTTCTATTTGTAGATTTCTCTCAATAGAATCCTTTTTTGGGAAATTATTTTAATTTTGGGTTTGGGAAGCAAATTATTTCTGTACTCAGAAATCAGTCACTCAAATATGCCTGTCATCACAGTGTTTTTCTAGTCTGTTGTAGAATATATGAAAACACAGAAAAAAATTAGGCTTTGTTTAAAATTTTGCCTGTATTTTTTGCCTTAGAAATTGGTTGCCGTTAGAAAATTGCTGTATTATACTTCCATGAAATATTAATAGTTCTGTGCAGTAGTTGAATTTTACCAGTTCACCCATGGTAAAAGTGAATTTATCTTGATTAAGTAACTAACTTCAGCAAATATTGTTTATCTAGATGGGTATTATAGTCTGGTAGATTTTTCTTAGTTGTGTGATTTTTTTTTTTGTGATTTTTTTTTTNTTTTTTTTTTTTTTTTAGTTTAGCTATCTTCAATACCTTTTTACTTGTTGAATGAGCTCAGCAGTTGTCTGTGATTAGCAAGAACTTAGTGTTTGGCGTATTTCATACAGCTCTGGTATACATGTGGTTCTAGGGAAGAGCATATGCTGTGCTCCTTGAGAGAAGCCTGAAAAGAAATGTCTGCCATGAATAACTGAGCATTCAATCTTGATAGCACAATTTTGAGAATTCAAATTTCATGTGAATAAGGAGGTCAGGTACAATCAAATGTGAAAAACAACATTCAATTTTCAAACATTTCGTTCTGTGTGTAAAGTTCAGATGAAAGATTCTCTCTTGGTTTTAGGGATTGTTAAACACTGTTGTGAATTAGTTTTGTTACCCTTTAGACTGTTATGAGCTTTAGATATGCTTAATTTTCTTTTAGGTAGGCAGTCACACGTCTTGACTGACACAAGTTAATAAAAGTCATGTGCTTTCTTAGCTTCTGCTCTGTAAGTGGCAGCCAACATAGCAAAAGGGTTATGAGAGCAACTCTTACAACAATGCAGGCATGTGCAAGAAATGTGTTTTGAGCTACTGTCAGAAAAGTATCCTTGTGTGGCTCTAATTGTCATATTTTCAAGAGGATTTGCATATCTTGAAACTATTTTATTTCATTATGACAGTATATAAGCAGTGAGATTTGTTGGTTTGATTTATAATAATAACAGGGAAAAGGAAGAAAATAGTTCCCTAACATTTTATATTTTAAAGGTGACAAAACATAAGGTTCAGAGGCTGACTTTTGAATGCCTTAAGTCTTTTACAGCATGCTAGTCTAGCATATACTGCTTTCTTACTACATTCTTCCTTTGCACAGATACTGCTTTCTTGATAGGAAATTTAAAATCTTTTTTATGGTGATTACTAGGTTGAAAATATTTCGAATTATGCTTTTTTTTCTCAGACTTGTCCAAAAAAAAGAATGTTTGCAAGTTGTCAAATATGATTTTTGCAGTCCTCTAGAGATGAATGACTTATGTCAAAAAAGATACTGAATTAAGTGATAAATGCTAAAGTTTTGTTAGATTAAATTGTGGTATAATTCATATATGCTCAGTCCTGTTGATGTGGGTAGCTGAATGACATGATGAGCAGAATGCAGTAGAAAAAATTGTGATTGTGAGATTTTTTTGGAGCCAAGCTGTTCAACCAGTTTTGACTTAAAAGGAAGACTGGAGAAAGTCTTTTGCGTGACTGAAATGCAAAGGGAAGATCAAATGCCTGAGCTAGGCCATGTATTCCCTTTCAAATAGATGTCACATTTCTTCTACTAGACTCCATTTTCTGTTCAACTCTGAGTGGGCAGACTTGTCATCTCCAATTACATTGCTTTGTCATGTTTAAATACACAGGCTTTTTATAATCAATCCCTTAAGTAAATAAAATTTCTCAGTGCATTTTGGAAAATATGTAAAAACTTTAAAAAAAAATTTAGTTATTCTGATTCTTCACTGTATAATGGAACAGTGAGCAGATGAAAAACAGTAGAGGTTCTCAGCAGTGTTAATTATGACCTCTTTTCATCTTGACTTATATTTTGTATCTTCATTTTTTGTATGTTTATTAGCATTAACTAGGTATTTTATGATAAAACAAATACTGAATATTGCAGATCTCGTACATGCATTTTCTGTATTTTTATTAGAGCTATTACAGTTGAGGATAAATTATCATAGGAAAGGAGAGATCGATGGTAGTTACCAGTGTTTTATTTATTTGAGCTGTGCTCATTTACCTTCTTAGAAAGTCTTCAGTTCTCCTTTCACAAGGAACTGCTTTACCACCCCGATCTGATATTGTGCATCCAATCCATTGTACATAATTATGAGATTGTGAATTTAATAGATTGTGATTTTGAATAAGCTGTTTCCATCTCTGGTAGTTATTTTTCCTTCTGTCCTACAGTATTCAAGTATCTGTTTTTGGAAAAATACTTGTAAAATTCCTTACGCAGACAGTTATTTATTCATGCTTACACATGGTGCTTAGTAGAAAGGAACGTATGATACAAAAGAGTGCCCACTAGGAAGAAATAGAAATTCATGTTGGTCAAACTCTGGAACTTGTCTTTTAAAAAAATCACATTCTAAGTTCTCAGTACTTCATTTTAAATTTAAAACTTTATAAGAAGGAATATTGTACCCTGATGTCCGGATACAATATTACATTCCCCAGCCACCACAGGCAAACAAGGATTTTGAAACTTGGTTTTCAAACCGTTATTGCAATGGAAGAAAGAATTAAAATAAGTATGTAGGCTCCAGTGCTTGATCACAGAACCTAAGAAAGCTTAATGTTCTGTAGAAACACTGAAGGACAATTGACAAAAATTTCTACCATTGTTTTAAGCATGATGGAAAGCAATTGAAGACTAAGACGATGTTGGATAAAATGTCCAGATAGCTGTTTAAGAGAAGTCTTAGTTTTGAAAAATAATAACTGAGGTTTTAAATGCTTCCTAATGGACCAATGATTGTTCATGGCCAAACAAATAAATTTTTTTTTAATCTTTGAAACTTTGAATTTGTTGGGAAAGGTTTGAATTTCTAAAATTAGTTTTAGATCTTGGAAGGTGAAGTCTTGAAAGAAAGTATGAACTAAATCTAGAGATGATAGCAGAAGGGCTGAATTCAAAGCTTCTATCTAGTAGTTTCTCAGAATGAAAACCTGGTTCCCAAATAGCTGCCTGATCTATTCATCTAAACGGGTGTGCAGTGTTATAATAGGCAGGAAGTTCTCAAGTTCACAGAGCAAAGGAGAGCTTCTAGTTTGATCCTCTTGGTGTTTCTAAGCCAGCATGGTCCCACTTCACTGCTGTTGGTTTCCCTTGTGTGTTTCACACATAGAACTCTTTGATGTAGAAAAATAGATCTTTGAAATAATATCTAAATATTTTAGGTATGGATAGTCCATTTTTCTCAGTGGAAGTCCATCAGAAAAAAGGAGATGCTGCAAAGCAATAGAATCAGGCAGTTTAAGTAGGTTGAATGTCTCTGAAGTACACTCATATGGCACATGTCGGCTTTTTATAGTTGCCATAGTTTTATGCTGAGTTGATAAACCTTCACTTTGCTAATCTTCCTATCTGAGACCCTCCCCACCTTCCCCAGTGCTAGTAAATGGCTAGTGCATGGCTACCTCCTTCAGTTCTGGGTAAAGGTACTCAGTTCTAAAGAAATGCTGCTGTAGTGACAATTTCCCTCTCTTTGTCAAAATGGCAGATCATTTGTATTATTGAAACTTGATGTTTGCAAGCAGTATATAGTAGATTATTTGCTTCTGTCATGTAATAAAAGTGTAGATTTGCTTACTTTTAACATGTTAGTGCTGTTTCAAGGAATACAGATGAAGCATGCCAAGGGTGTTTTGTACTTGTTTCTGTCTGAAAGGATTTACTACCTTAGCTATTGTTAAATTTTAATGTGGCTGCTGAGCAGGGACTTCATTTGGTTCCCATATCAGGATGGGATAGGAAATTAGATTTTGATACTTTGGTTCACATAGATCAAATGGGTGCTTTGTCAAAAGGATTCCATCACAAATACCATAAATACAACTGTTACTACTGCTATATGTATACTATATATATATTTATTCTTTCATTTGACAGAAACTGTGAAAATTTCTTTGAAATTAGTAGAAACTAGTTTATGGAGAAAGGATGTCTTCTTTTTCATGTTTTCCAGTGATTAAAAAATGCTGTCCTCACTGTTTTGTGGGAGGAAAAATTAAGCAGAAACACCAGTGCTTATTTCAATAGTGTGTGCAATTGATTATAAAATTAGTGATGTCTCTCTGGCAGCTATATTTGGGTTACAGTTATTCCTAACAAACTTGTTAATGCATTGTATGTTTTACAAAACTAATGGAATTTAGCAATTGTTCTCCATATAGCACTGAAATTTTTGGCTCTGGTAAAAAGTACAATTTTGATGTGCAAACTGGTGAAATCATTCTGTGCAAGTGGACTCCTTTCAGCAACAGAGAGCTTAGCCCTTCTGCATCTCTTTGGTTCTGACTGGGTGACTGAAATTCTGTGTGCACTTGTCCTGCACTGGTTGAAATCATCTTTCAGTACAGGAGACCATCTCACCAGAAAACTAGTTTGTGATGAGACCAGCTGCTGTTTCTTTGTAACAGAAATATGACATTTTTCTGTGTCTGAAGTTTCAATCTTTGTAAGAGATGTCTGGCTCTTAATTTCAGTAAATGGCATGACACACTACATCCATTTTGAGCTTTTGACATACTAAATTGTTTCTGTGTAATGGATGATTTGCCATGATGAGCAATGGACTCAGGTGACTTGATCAGGAAAACACTACTTTTCCCTTTTCCAAAACATTCTACCACTAAATTTACTTGAGGAGAAACTTTGTATTATACTACCTTGAGCTTCTTCCTCCAATATTTCTTTGTTCCCATTTCTTTGTTGATATATGTCTCTTTTTTTCAAACTTTGTTGCTCAGAATGTCTTTAATGCTAGCCAAGGAGTAAGGGATTTGGACTTTTTTTCATGGACTTCCAAAGCTTTCCCCCCTAAGGTGAGTTAAATTACAGGAAAAGTCACACTGTATCTCATGTTTTCAGAATGCACCTCATGACTTAACTTTATGCTAAATATTCTTTGAAGTCTGTTTTACTGTGACTTATTTTTATAGGAAGTAGCAGATTTGCATTCAGTGCTGAATCTGTGTCTCTTTCTTCTAAAATGAGAAAAGAGTACTAGGGCAGATTATTGAATTCTTATTAATTAATAAGTAGTGCTCTCCTTTTTTGCCAAACCAAATTAGAAATTCAGAGAGGTGGCCTAGTAACATAACAAAACCTTTCATTCTCTTAGAGCAGAATTTTCTGGTACATAGTTTTCTGTTATTGGAGGCTTCACACAATGTTGCGGCATCTCATAAGATGATATTTGTATAAGTAAAGCCACCACACAGATATTTAATAAATACTTTGACCATTCTTAATGGGTTTTTAAAGTTATTTAATTCTAGGAACATGATATGTTATGTGCAGTTAAGCTGTTTAAATTGACTGTAGAAGTGTTTGTCTGAATATCAGTTCTGTAATGTTTTGAGATGTTTTTTTGGTATGAACTTTGTAATTAAGACAATAATGTGAAGTACATTTTGGTTTAGAGGTTTTAAAACTTGTTTATCCACTGGTGATTTTTTCCCCAGAATAGCAGATTTTATTATGTCAAGATCTAAACTATGTTTAAATTGTCTTTTTTTTTCTCTCAAACCAGTTTACCTCAGCTTGCATTAACTTGCTTTGTAAGTTACATGTTTACATAACACAATCATTTTTATATAAAGGCTTCTTGAAAAAAACTGTTGTATTAGTCTGGACACAGTGCACAGACTTCCATACCAAAAAAAGCTGAAAACATGATAATTAAAGATCAGAAGAAATTTGCATTCATTTAAAAATAAATCACATAACCAGAGTTTGGTTTAAATCTGACCAAGAAAGTATTCTTTCTCACAGCAGAGAGYGAACACCTGGAAGGTGTTTTTGTGGGAGATTGTCAAGGCAGAAAGCATCACCATATTCAGAAGAAATTAAATTTCGAGAAATCAGATTGATAAATAGACAGTAAAGAAAATAGGTATACCCTGTAACATCCATAATAAAAAGGTTTTAAATGCTGTTGGTATATAAGGGACAGACCACTAGTAAAGATTTTTATGCTGCTTCTAAAAAGCTTCTCCTGTTGCTGAACATAGTAAACTGAATGAGGTGAACCACTGGCTTCATCCAGCAGGACATTATGTAGTTTGTAACTTTCAGATGTTCCTTTAAAAGTACCTATGACTTTCAGTGTAGTGGAACTTGCTTCTGCTTCTCACTTGCATTCTTCTGAAATAAATGCACATTTGTTACTCCTATCCCTCATGGTTTTCTGTGCAAAAGCCTTTCAGTTAAGCTGTTTCTGGCTGAAAAATCTATGCTAATTTTTCTTTTCTTTTAGTAACTACCACTTTTTTTGGTAAGAAATTCAAAGTGTTTTCTGACTTCAGATTTGGATATATATTTCATCAGCAAATAGTATGAAATAATATTAAATTCCCTTTCCATAGCCCCAGACTTTAACAAAATTTCACAAATAGAGCAGGAGGAATGAATGTGTATCCTGAGAAATGTCAGCGAGGGTAAAAGTTTAGTGAAAGCAGTTAGATTAAATAATTTGTATCTGATGTTAGATATGAGCTATTATTTTATATAAATGGTTACATTTATACCACTTTTGCTTGAAGAGTAGTGTCAGGAGTAATTCAATTAATATGCAATTTAGTAGTAGTTAGTTGTTCAGCACTGCACACTAAAATTAGCAATGTAACTAGGATCTTTAGCTCTGAAATTTACCTTTTGTAGTCTTGAAGTGTTTCTTATCTCAGTAGTTTAAAGGTGGTATTAATAGGCTTTATTCTCTTCTTTTTTTTTTTGAACTTTCTCAGGAATCTAGGTCTAATGCTGATGAATTTTTCAAAGACCTAAATTCACACTGCCCACAGGAAGCAGTTATGCAAGAACAAGACATGCCATTCCTTCGAGGTGGACCTGGAGTGTACAAGGTAGTGAAGACTGGCCCATCCGGTCACAACATCAGAAGCTGCCCTAACCTTAGAGGTATCCCAATTGGAATGTTAGTTCTGGGAAACAAAGTCAAGGCAGTGGGCGAGGTATGGATCCTTGTAGCTTCAGTTCATGTCTTCATAGATACCAGTATATAACAGTAGTAACCACAGCAAAAGAATCTGCCTCTGTCCAGGTTTGCTTTTCCCCTCCTCATGCTAAATACTGGCCTTTGACCTTGGTTTATGTTAGCAGTACTAATGCAGTTGTGTCTCTTGCCTTTTTGCATTGATTGGAGTAATGTTAAAATTGCACTGCAGTTACCTGTGCTTGCTTATGTATTTCTGTTACAGTATTCCTTACAAAATTGTGTTTCTTGATCTACTTTCTTGTCCTATTCTTTGAAAGAATTCTGTTTCATGATAAAATGTGTTCCTAGGACCTAACTATTTAACAAATTCTGTTTCTCTTTGCTGATTGTATTAATTTATTTAGTTGCTGAACTATTGTTATTGTTGTGGGTCGCCCAGTTGTGGTGTTTTATGGTTAAGAAGGGCTTAAGGATGAAGTGTGTCATGCTATTTCCTAAATATAATATCAAGAACAAAATTAATACTCATAAAACCTTTCACGTATATCTTGGTATTATAATTCTCCTGTTGCCACATCGATTAGAAGGTATATCTCGGTGACTGTTTCCCTCCAGTTTTTATTTAGGCTTATGTGGATTTTCTGAAGTTGTGGTGTTGGTATTTTGCTTCTTCTGGATATAAATAGGTTTAAAATTTTTTTAATTACTCCTAAATGTAAATATGCCATAAATAGGTTTGGTACTTCAGTCTGCCTCAGCCTGTGGCCTTAATTTAAGAAACTTTTTTTTTTAACATTTACTTTGTAATAGRAAGATTGAAATTTGTGTTTTCCAGATACTGTAAGTAGTTGCTGAATCATACTACTGAATTATTTGAGAAGTCAATAAATTGTGCTTTTTTATGTGTGTGCATCAGGTGACTAATGCAGAAGGTACGTGGGTGCAAATGGATAAGAACAGCATGGTAGAGTTCTGTGAAAGTGATGAAGGCGAGGCATGGTCATTAGCTAGAGACAGAGGTGGAAACCAGTACCTTCGACATGAAGATGGCAAGTGGTTGTTTTCTTTTAATTTTTTAAATTAACTTGGAAAAAAAAAAGCAGTCTAAACAGGAGAAATAAAGTATCTGAATTTTGAGCAGGTATAACATTAGCTGATGTATTTTCATTTGAATTACGTTGCTCGGTCAGACTTAAAAGTTGCTTATAAACATTCTTTAAATGATTTTTTTTAAAAACAGTCAAAATATTTCTGTATTATTTCTTCTGTACAAGTTATGGTTATGGACAATAATTTTAACCATCTTTTTTCTTTTAGCTCTGGGGTTAATTTTTATGCATCTGTTTTCCAAAAAGTGTCTTTATGAAAAGCTTTGACCTCAGCAGTCATATTCTGCTTGCGTTTTTCAGTCACACTTATTGTCAGCCTCTTATTTGCTCATTTTAACAGACTCTTTGCCATTTTTCTGGTTTTCACATTTGCTGCTGAAATTCATTTCACACATAGATACTCTTAAGAGTTATCCTCACATTACTGTATTAGAACAAAGTGATTCCTTGCTGATACATAAGTATCTTCTGTAGACTGTTGTGGCTTGACTTTTAGGTGTAAAACCTTCTGCAAAGAAGGGGAATAGTCAAGAGTTTTTCATTAAATATATAAATGTTTACATAATACTTCAGACACTCCTTTTGAAGTCATAGCTTTTCTAATTTTAGTTGTGTCTGATAATGTCAAGTTCTGAGGTGCTCAAAGAGCCCAAGTAGATTCCATAAACTAAATAATTGTGAATTGGAACACTACCTTATTGTTGAAAGCACAGGTATTCAATAATAGGGTTGATAAATTCATTATTTTCTATTTTTATGTAGGGTTTTTTGCTTTTCCAGTAGAAAATAATTTATCTGAAATCAATACATTAGGCAGTGTGCAAAAATTTCCATTCCAGAGTGCTCATTTTGAGAAATTCTTTTAAGTAACCTGGCAGTATTTTGCGTTTTTAAGTAGTTTTTCATCTTCAGTATTTGATCTATCATTTCATATTGTCTTAAATTTCTCAAAGTATATGTGTGCTCTAGGAAAGAATTCACAAAACAGGAAGACTTTAAACAAGACCCTTGTTTGAAAGTATGTTTTCAGATTCTTGATATGCTAGGCACTGTTACTGAAAGACATCTTGGAACATAGCATTGCTCTCACAGAAAAACAGAAATGCAAACTGCAGGCTTTGAGGACAAAACTGTAGTGAGATTTCTGCAACACAGCTCATAGAAGTACCATCTTAGAAACTTTCTGATATGAATCCCATGCCTCAATATGCCAGTTGTTAATCTTTTCTAGATGAGTCTCTTTTTACAGCTAGGGTGAAAATGGATGTCTCTTATGCATGTAGCTAAAACAGTTTAAGCAATTACCAGTGCAATTATTGAGATTTTTCAACTTGTTCTAGGTTCCTAGTCCACCTCAGTGCCATGTAAAACTTCATGCACTCAAGCCATATCTGAAAGTTATTTTGAACTGATTGTTTTTATTTGCAATGAAATTATTTTTAAAAAAATTTATCATCAGTTTCAATGCTTTTGCTAGAGGGAAATAATAAGGATCTGTAGGTGCTCTAGCTAGATTTGCAAATGTCCATTTTTTTATCCATGTGAATAGCACCATCTTTCACATTACATTCATATTTTCATTATTTAATAAAATTATAATTAAATTCCCATAATGAGTAGGGTTTCTGTCAGAGACAAGGTAGAACTCTGAATAGCCAGGTCTGTTGCCAGGTATCCAGTTAAAGTACTACAGCAAGATCTAGAGTAGCCTCTAATTAAATTTCTAGCTTTCTCCCTCATAATTTGTTATGTAGAGTTTGTACTCTACATATGCAGTTCTCCTGAAAACAATTTTTTTTAATTAGTTTTTAAAGAGTTGTGATTTTTTTTTTAATTTTATCCATGTTAATTTTAGTACACTGACAAGAAAAAAAAATTCAAGGTGCCAGCTCAAGCTTTTAAAAACCTGCATTTGGGATATTTCTTCTGAATGCTTTCATATATATTGTCAGTTGGAATGGTATTTTTGACCAKGTTAAGTCAGTTATTTCTCTGTGAATCTAAATAGTCAAGTGGATTCTGTCTCATTTATTTTAATTCTACTGTAGTTTTGAATATTATTAAATACTCCAGGTTGGTTTGTGTTGGAGTTGCTTTAGTGTCATACAGAAAGTAAAATTATAGTACTCATTTTCAGATACAAATAAATGTGAGAAAAAAAGTCTTGTGTTCCATGAACTATCAGGGGTAGCCACAACTAAATGTTTATTGGCTCTGAGCTGAAAACCATTCTTTGTCCACCTTGCTTTGTCAAAGGGATTTTAACAATTGCTGTCCAAAGAATATACATTGCTGAATGATGTTGATGGACTGGAAAAAAACATGTATCAAATAGTGGCATAGCTGTCAACAAGTCAGTCAAACAAAAACAGTCTACATAGTATTAAGTCCTCTGTCTTACTATTTTTAGAGCATGAGTTCTGAAGAGCAGGTGTGGGTTTTTTTGGAGAGAATTTAGTCGAGAGGAAGAGTGCTATTGGTGAAAATAAATAGCACCTTTTGCTTTGTGACTCATCTTTCTAGTGGAAATCTGTTACTCAGAGGTCTAACCCCGAAGTGATGTGGTTTTTTTACAGAGCAAGTCCTTCTAGATCAAAATGTGCAGACTCCTCCCCCAAGTCCTTTTTCAATACAAGCTTTCAGTAAGGGGACAAGCTGTAGTAATGGACAAGGGTTTGATTATGGCCTTGGAAATAACAAAGGTATGTTTTTACACTCATATTTTTAATAGCTATATTTTATTACTCATTTTCTGCTTTTTGAGGCACCACAGGTCTTCTCTAAAGCAATAGTATAATGAATTGCAAAGTGTTAAAACTGCTTTTTTCTCTGCTTTAGTTTCACTCAGTCTAAGTATTGTGTATAAAAAGAATCAATGAAGATTTGGAAGTTAGTTTGGGATTTCTGCASTGGTAGACACAAAACTGAAATGCTGAAATGAAAAATACATGTAAAACAAGATTAGAAAACTATTTCATTTAGAAAGCATGTTTTTAAAAGTCCAGAAACGTTTGTTATGTCTTCAAAAWTTTTAAATGCCTTTAGTGAGTTAACAAGATAAAACATGCCATTTAAAATTTGTTGTGAAATTTAAAAAAGTAGTTGTAAAACTGAAGTTAGCTTTCAATCATCTGGATACCAGTTACAACTGCTGAGAAATAAATAATCTAGTTTCTTTTACTGATATAAAATAATTGTTTCTTTTAWTCATGGTTTATTTTGTTGGCAAGATCTAAATACATATATAAAAGCCATCAAAGTAAACTCAATCTGCATGACTTCTGTTCATTTCTTTGTTRGTTCTAGCAGATTTAATGGTACAGAAGGGACTTTCCTTGAGGTTCTTGAGAAATATTCTTGAAACATGGAGCTCTATCATTTTATTCTTACATTGCTGTAGCCTWTGCCACTACAAATAGGGGCCTAAAGTGTGCTATGTGTTTTTTAGCACCAGCATATATTTCTTCATGGTATCCTAAATAAAACAATTTAAATCTTACTTTAAAGGAGAGAAGATCAGAAGAATAGTTTTTTCTAAACAGTCTATTCTGTTATGTCACAACAGGAAATAGTTCTTTATCATTTCACAGTGGTTTACTGTGTAGAGAGTGGTTCATACTTGTCTATGCATTGTTATAGGAAACTCTCTTTTYTGGACAAAGGCTGCATAAGTTGAAGCATTTTCCTTTTGTTTTATAGAGCCTTTTAAACCTTCTTTTCTCAGTCATCCGTACTCATTTCAGAGTAATGGTGGAATCACAAAAGTGGAAGTATTCAAGATGTGAGGCAGTATTACAGCTTGTCTCTCAGTGTCAAATGTGTAATAGTGCAGAAATATTATCTGTTCTTTTTTCTGCAGAAATGTATTAAGACAACAATTTTTTTCTTCTGTGTTGTCCAAAGATAAAATCTTAGAGATGAATATGCTATATTAACAGGCATCCTGATTTCYAAAGACATTGTGATTCTCTTGACTACCTCTTAAGCAGTTCAAAGGTGTTTCTTTGGGATAATACAGTTACAAAACATTTGGAAGCTACTCCTGGCATTGAATTCCATACTATTTTGTATGCATTGTTTTCTCAAGATACCCTCAAGCTGTGATATTTAGTGTGAATGAACAACTCAGCTACATGACTTCATTCAGTCTGTGTACTGCATTTTCTTTTGAATTGCCCAAGAGTTGTTGGCAACTATATTGAAAGAATAATGGTCTTCCTTTCCCAAAAATAGAATTCTTCAGCTGTACCATTACTTTGTATGCAGTCTTTCTATATTCTCAGGTCTAAGAAGCTCTGAGTTTTGTGAAAAATAAAAAATGGAAAGCACAGGCACAATCTCTTAGGGGAATTTCCAAAGGAAGCACTTATTTGGAGGGGCTTGTTTGTTAAAAGTACTTCTGTAGGAATGCCCTGGTTTTGATGAAAATTCAGTCCCATCCAAGAGTGCTTCAAAATAACTGATCAAATGTAAAGATCCCCATAATAGATGTGTAGTTCTACAGTAGGTAAGAGAGTTTCCTACTGTAAAATCATTAATTTTAGGTTTGCAGTATTGCCTGCAAGAAAGACTTGACTCCCCCAAGAATCTGTTTGATTTAGCTATGTCTTCTCTCTTCCAGCATTCTATGTTACAGGCAAGTTTTTAATATTCCTCATGATTGGCCCTACCCACCTCCATCTTTGATTATTGTGGGCAGATGACTGTCAGCCTCTTCTCAGATATTCTTCCCTTTAAAACAATTCCTCATTTTAGGAATTAGGCACATTGCATTTAGAATCATAGTTTGTCAGACRTGTAAATCACAGAATGACTGGGGTAGGAAGAGATCTTACGGATCACCTAGGTCCAAACCCCCCCTAGACCAGGTTGTTCAATCACTTCTAGGTTTTTCAGGTAGGAATTATTGATGCTGAAGTACAGATTCCAGTAGGTTTTAGGTATGCTCCTTCCAAAAGAGTGAAAYAAAATTGATTCATTGATTCCTGTAGGTGATTATTTAGAAGGGCATTTGAGCTATTTTCTGGTATTTTGTCATCTTATTTTTTAACCCAAAATATCAAGAAAATAAATTTAACTTAGGAGTTCTTGGGTAATACTGGGTTTGATTCATCTGCTAGTATTTCTCTAATTCCTTAAAAAGATAATTGATAATAATCTGAGAATGTCATAAATTCTGTGTTAGCTTCTAAAATTCTTTACTAGGTTTTCTACAGTGCTGTCAAAATTATATAAAGTGACATTGTTAGGATTTGTCCGTGATGGTTCAAATCGAGAATTTGAGAGAATCTAAGTATACTTCAAGTTACAACATGGTGTGGCCTTCTTAGTGAGGCATCATGTATTTCTAATGCTCCCATAGAGTTCTTGGAAAATTGGCATTCAGAAATTAAAACTCTTGATTTTAACATCAAGAGTTTATTAATTATAAGTTATAATTTATAAATCAGTTTATTGAATGCCTTCATTTGCCTCACAGCAAATGTAGGTGATTCTTCAGAAACGAATTCCAATTCTTCAGTGGTACTTACAGATTTTTTAAATTACCTTCAATCTGACCTTGAAAAACAGTGTAACAGAATAGTTTTTAAAATACTTGCAAAAATKAGCAAATACTTACCAAAGCACTGGCACAGAAATACATTTGCCAAAGCCTAATTACATGTTAGCTTTCCCCTTTCATCAGTTTTTCTAATGTTTTTTTCTGCATGTACTGTTGCATGTGTGTATTACTGTAAATGCTAGGGATTTCTGTTTTTTTCTTTGGCTGCTCTTCATTTTTTAGCAAGGCAAATATAAATCTCTATTTTGAAATATTTCAAATAATTGCAGTAAAATATCCATGAGCCTTAAAAACCAGTAGTTTTATTGCCATGCATGGAGTGAGATTTTTATGTTTAGTCACARCCAGAGTTGTATGTGGCTAAATGAGATGTATGAGCTTTCTCTATTATCATCGTTGAAACTTTGAGTACCATTTTACTCTGCCTTTCTGGAGAATGACAGG
This sequence comes from Cardinalis cardinalis, assembly GCA_014549065.1. Taxonomy (NCBI): domain Eukaryota; kingdom Metazoa; phylum Chordata; class Aves; order Passeriformes; family Cardinalidae; genus Cardinalis; species Cardinalis cardinalis. Next base: position 2,018,909 of record JACDOX010000031.1, read on the forward strand.
TAACAGGTTGTAGTTTTGACTGTTTTGCCCACTACAGGTGACCAACTGAGTGCCATACTGAATTCCATTCAGTCACGGCCAAATCTCCCAGCTCCTTCCATCTTTGATCAAGCTGCAAAACCTCCCTCTTCCCTTGTCCACAGTCCATTTGTGTTCGGACAGCCCCTTTCCTTCCAGCAGCCTCAGCCACAGCTTCAGAGTAAGTTTGTCAGCCTTACCTGCCTCATCAGTCCATTTCTGCAGCTTTCACATTGCTGTTCTCAGTTGCTTACCAGCTACTAATCATCCCACAGTGCACCTTTCTGGTTTTGGTTTTTTTAAGTTTTTCATTATTCAGAAGCATGTGAAGTAATGCTCCCAAAGAAGTATACTTGTTCAGCTTTGATTTTTATATTGACGGTATTTTGGGTTGATATGTGTTCTTCACCATAGACAAGTCATGAAAGTGCATTTCCAATATTTTATGCAACTCTGGTTCATAAATAAGGTAAATATTTCATATAGTACAAAATGTTGATAATTCTTTTAGCATCAAAAATGCACTGCAGTAAGTACATAGGTATTAACTTTTCTTACTTCCTAAATTTCTATTTTTGTCATTGCTCCTAACGTTAGGGATGTAGCTGGACAGTGGGAATAACTTAGCACTACTCATAAGAAATGTTTTGTTAATTTTCTGTTGAGTGCTCATAGGATTGGCATGGTAATGAAAGTTTGCTCATTGAGATGAATACCAGCTAACCCGATTACTGATGGGAGGACAGGAAACTGTTTTGAATAATGAAAACTAAAAGCTCAGCATTCATGATGGATAGCTGATACTGCACTAAATTCTCTTACAGGCAGAGCAGGTCACAGGAATACTCCTTTATGCCTGTCTCCCACAAACTGTCTCTTTGAGGTGCCTCAGCTCTTTCTCGTGGGACCCTGTCAGTCAGTTTGGTGTCTGTGTATATGCAGTCCTGCATCTCTCCAGCTCAGCTTAATGAAGTGACAGTGAAGTCCTTCATGTGAGAGCTAGATTAAGATTTCTAATTTGCTTTTACGAGGATTGTCAGAAATCTTTTGGCTGCAATTTTCTGTAGTTCTGCTGGACTTAAACCAACATCCTGAAAGCAGAATATTCCAAACTCCGCTCAGATAAAACAGCTGACTGCCAGTGGCATCAGCACACCCTCATTGAGAATTTGTGAAATATTTATTCTTTTCCATCACTTTTAGGGTTTTTTCTGTTGTTCAGAGAGGTAAAATCAGTTACTCAGCTTTGCATCAAAAGTAACCCCTAATTGTCTTACTTCAAATTTCAGATGATTTGTCCTTTAGCATTTAGACCTATATTGTATGAAAACAAAAGCATAATTTTTGATTGCACAACAAGATTTCTCAATGGATTTCTCTGTCCAAGATGTGTAGATAAACTGTATTCATTAAGGTACATCCATGTTTTGTGTTTTAATAAGAATACAATTCAAATGGAAACCTTTTTTTTTGTCAGGTAGGGGAGGAGCACTGGTGGTCTACCAAATAAAAAYATTATGAAACTAGAAAATTTTTTTGAATTTGTGTCTGATCTGGGATCTTAGCTTAGTACAAGGTCTCAACCAATTTGGTGATTTGCCCTTCCAGAAGGGAGAAAATTGTCAGCCTGAACTGGTGTACTGGTCACTAACTGTGATTTGATACAAAGACTTTTTTTTAAGCAGTTTATTATCCAGTGTCAGGTTTGATGCAGATAACGTAACTTATTCATAAAGGAGAGAAATACTAACATTTTTGTTTTCACAAAGTTTAAGAATAACATGGGAGATTTCTTGTTTAAATTTTCTTAGACTTTTGCAAACTTGTTAATCCTCCATTTGCAAGTTCATCCAAATTCAGCATATTGTCAGGGATGCCTGTAAGACTATATCAATATACTTGTTCATTTAATAGTTTTATGCAGTTATATTAGAACAGTAACAGAAACTTATTTTAAGTATGCAATTTTAATTAATTACTTCTAAATCACTTTATAGCCTCTTGTTACTAAACATGTAATTAAAAGTCAAATCCACTAAACAACATATCTTGAGTCCATATCAAGTCAATTGAATTTTTGCCCTAGACATGCTTAGTTTTAGTTTCCAATTATGTGCTCCATCCTTAAGTGCTTTGTGCAGTAAAGTTGGATTTTAAAATTAAAATGAATGCTTATAGGCAGTATACTGTTTCATTAAATGGACTAATGATAGTCTAATAGTTGAAAGAAGTTGTGCCAGCCTGGATTTCCCTGTCTGCAGATGTTATATACTAAATGCTAACCATGATTGCAAGTCAGCCTAAATAGTTCAGTCAACTGTTGACATTTTCTGTTCTTCCTCATATATCTCTATCCTTGGGGAGAAATTTGGTTTGGCATAATTCTGAGGAAAGCTAGGATCCTGCTGAATGCCCTCTAGAATTATTTCCTTTATTTAAATTTTTATAATAGGAAGAAAAATCTTGATCTGATATAAACATACTTTGTGCTGGTCACAGATTATAGTTTTCCTGAGAAGTGTTAGTAGGTAGCTGGTTTTTCAGGAGATTTTTTTGTCCTTAAGGTTTGGTTTGCAAATTCATCAAGAAAGAAGGAAAGGACTTTGTGACAACCTTTTATCCTCCAACACAGTGTCTGGTTATTTTTTTCAGAAATACTACAGTTTAGGACAGTCACCTCCTTAGATATAATGCTTGAAGAAATAAAAAAGTGTCTCTGTTACTCCTTTGACATCATAAATGAGTTACAACAGCACTCTGTTTTACATCAAGGAATTTGTTACTGAAGGGATATTAGAAAAAACAAGAGGGAAACTGTTACTCAGTTTTGTGTTACTTGCTAGAAATCTGTGAAGGGCTGATTGTTCTGTCCTGCTTAATTCCTTTGCTATTTCTCAGACATAGTTATACAAGAGATTGTTTTCTTTTTCACAGGAACAGACAAAATTAGGTACTCTTGCCATTTATTTTACTTCTTTGTCAGTCCTGTGTGCGACTAAAAGTTCAGAAAAGGTAGAAGAGCTGGCAAAACCTACCTTGGAGTACAGGAACATCTTTATTGATTTGGAGCCTTAGCAAGAATTTTTTTCCAATAAGATCATAAGTTTATGTATGTTTCTTCCTTGGGTATTTGACCAAAACAGGCTGTAATTGCTGCAGCCTGCTTATGCTTGCTTCTGAGAAGCTTGTAAGATCATCAGTAACAGATTTGCTTGTGACTGCAAACTCCTATACCCACAAGATTATTACTGGTTGCTTGATTTATTTGTCAATGAACTTTGCTGAAAGCATAGAAGACTCAAATTTCTGTTGAGTTCTGAGTGTAGGAGAAGCAAGAAAGTCTAGAGGGTCATGGAAGATCTCAACCATCAGCAGTATATGCTAGGTTATAAATCTCCTTAGATGTGGCAGGTGTGGGTCACAGGATCTTGGCATGCTGTCCAGCATCAGTTACCAAAATTTGATGATTGTCTGTTGAGCTCTGAAGTTAATGAGGGACGTGTGAGACTTTGCAGTCACCAGTGTTAGACCTTTATGCCATGTTTCCTCACACCTGAGTTGATACTGCAAATGAGGAATGGATTTTTGGGCTAAAAAGCTTTGGACCCCCGTGAGTTCTGATATGTTAACCTCCCTCCAATGCAGCCGTGCAGCTTGCTTCAGGTACTGCTTCCTGTGCAGGCAGAAGCTGCAGTGCTGAGCTGCTGTTCAATACAGTGTCCTGTCAGCTACTTCCTTTCCAGTCTGTGCTGCAGAGCTGCAGTCCAACCATCCATCATCAGCTCCTGCCATTCTTGTCAGGAGTTCCTCCATACATCCTTTCAGTATTGTGCGATCAGTTTCTTTTTGATTTTGTTCCTTTCCCATCTAGGTGCTGGTGAAATTGCATTTAGAACCACAGTGCTTCTCTCTGCATTTTCTAAAACTGTAGAGGGGAGCACAAAAGACCAGCACACATATGGAACACGTAAGATATGCTTCTTGGTAGTGTCTCAGTAAAATGAAGGRAGACAATCTTCTCAGCCAAGCATGGTGATCTCTTCTGTGTGTGATTTAATCATCAGTTAAACCACTGACAACTGGTCTAATTGTGTTTTCAGATGCTGCACATTGCCAAGGCATCATTCCTGAAAACTTGAGCTAAATTAATTGGTGTCATAACCTAGGCTTTCCAGCTTCTATAGGCAAGAGTACATATGAAACATACATTTGGCTTGGTCAATCCAAAACCATCCTCAGAGGGCTGGTATGGTAAAGGCTGGAGAAAGAGTACAAATTGTGTCAGGGATTTTTTTAGAACTAATCTCCTCATATCACATCTTCAAAAGTTGAAGTTAGAAATTAGAAAAGCATAGAATTCTCTTTTTATGTACCTTTCCAGCACAGGAACACTTCTTTCAGTTAATACACTTATGTGGCTCAAGTGTTAGTGTTCCAAGCCCCACCACTGGTATAGAATATTGCTAATATTTTTCTCATTATAGCATATTTCAGCTTTTGCTTTAATTCATTCACTCATACCCCTACTTTAACCATACTGAATACATTTTTCTATTTAATATTCAAGTTGGGTTTTTTTTTTACTTCAATGCATTCTTTTATTCATGGAAAAATAATTTCTAAAAAAATTCTAGTCCTGCTGTTAGTATGTCATTTGGCATTTTCAGGAAGTGAAGAAAGATATGTTGATTGCAGTGCTTGAGGAAATTCAACTAATGGCTGTAGTGTAGTTTCCATGTCAGTAAAAGTGAGTGAAAGAATACATTGTTTTTAGAGGCATCCATTGCTTAGGTAGCACAGTAAAGGCAGGTCAGTGCTTTTATTCATCATGGTGCAGAAAAACAGTGGCATTTCAGAAGAAACTTGAAGCTGACTCCATTTTCCAGTGGCCTTTTATGTCATGGTTAGAGAGTTTGCTTAAAGAAGATTCACATGAGCAGTTAGTGGTATGTCTTGCTTCCTAGGTTTCCTCAGAGAAAGTAGGCACAGCTGTTGAAAAACTGCATCCTACCATAGAAATTGAATTGCCTCGTATGTCTCCATATTGGGTAGCTTTTCAAGCTGGAGCTGTTTCCATGTTGAAGAAAAGTGGGACTAAAGGCACACTGTCACATTTGAATGGCTCATGAGACAGCCTTGCCTGCCTTGTATTTCAAGTCTTTGTAGTCTTTGAGGATGTTTCAAGAAGAGGGAGTCTTGATCAAAATGTTGGTCCCTGAGGCTGTCCAGTTATCCTGGACATACATGGATTGTCATACTGCTGGACCCACAGTCCCCTTGAAATGTTTTAGTAGTAGTAGTGTTATGAATATGAACGAGGCCAAACTTTCTCCGGAGAAAGAGGTTCTTGTTTATTAAAATAGCTACAAGGAACGGAGTACCCAGGATAAGCCCAGGCACCCACACAGCAAGCCAAAAACAAACAGTGCGCTAACCCAAGTACACTGGGTTGTATCCAAAAAGAAAAACCTCAACCCAACCGAACTTCCGCCATTTATAGCCCCCTTTGAGTCCAGGATTGGTCCATTTTGGATCCGTATGATGATTGGTCCATTTCCAGGCTTCTCATTGGTCTTTAACGCCGTTCATTCTGGACCAATCGTTTCTGCAGGGCTTGGAATGATTGGTCAGATCTTCCATCCAATCCCTCTTCGACCTCGCCTTTCCCCACCAGACTTCTGTTCCACCAAACCCTGGACCCTTCTCCTAGCACATTCTAGTAAGCCCCCCCTTAACATAATACAATTAATATAACATAATTAATACAATATAATTGAACTAAATCCTAATTTAACTTAACTTTTACTTATAACAGTAGTGCATCATTCAGCACTAGATTACAATATTGAAAAAATGTAAGTGTTCTCAGAGACAAAGAATGAAGTATAAATGTGCATTCCTGAAAGTGGATTTTGTAAAGATTTTCCTTTCATTATTCGTTGAGTGGGATGCTAGCGTATCAAATTGACGTTTTTAGGTTTGCTGCTACTGCTGTTTTGGGCTCCTAATGTTTGTCTGCCTTTTACCTTTAAAAATTGACTGAGTGACATCCTGTTGCTCAGAAGCTATATAGTTGTTATTGGATCTCTCCAAATCAGTTTTTAGGTATCAAAAGTAGGTAATACTGGTGTTAAATCTGTGCTAATACAGTGTTGAGAAATTAAGGATTCATTTCCTTTTTTGGAGGAAGAAATTCTTATATCAAATGTATGAACACCTTCTTATTGCAGTTTCTAGAATCATAGCTCATTGCTTAAGGTAGCAGACTTGGTAAGTTGAGTGTACAAGCTACTAAATGTATTACTAGAACAGAAAGATGTCTTAAATAGTGTAGGAATTGAAATAATTTATTTTTAATACAAGTACCTTACTCTGTACAAAAGGATGTATCTAAAACAGTATCTTCTAACATACACATTCTTTTTACAATTATTACTTCAGTAAGAATATTACACTTTTTTTCCCAAAGGAAGGAATAGGACTTAAAATTAAAACTAGAAAAAATAGAAAAATTTAATTATAGACTGACATGAAAAGTCGCTATTATTTCTCTCCAAGTTTCGTTTTTGTAGAGTTGTACTTCTAACAGATTTGGAGTCAGAGGACACTACTGAAATTATCTTGGATGACATCAGAATTTTTGTAAAATCATTTTTAAATTATTTTACAGGGTTTTTTTCATCTATGTACCTTTTGGTAGACATTCATCTACTGCTAGTTTTTTCTTGTATTGAGGAACTCCAAATTACATAAGTGAAGTTTTTCAAAACATTACATTATTGAGGTGCAATCACTTTTGAAAACAGTGTGTAAATTTATCATCTGGAAGACCATATTGAAGTTCTAAATAATTAATTTCTGAACTTACAGATTAAATATTAACATCTCAAACCCAGGTTCAGTTCAAAACTAGACACTGCTGATTTTTATAATAAACCATAAATGTTATTGGCTAGCCCTCATATTACATTTTTAGATCCTAAAAACTAAGATTGAAATTGCAGCATTTTTAGATCAAGGAAGCTGGTCTACTGCATTCCTTTACAAACTACTGTCTGTCATTTAAAACTAATGTAGGAACTCGGAATACATAACAAAGAAGATGCATATCATTTGAAATGCTTGTTTTTATCTTTGCTGCTTTTCCATTGAATCTGTGCTGCTTCTGTGCAACTGTTTTCCACTGTAGAAACTCCATCCTGCTGCCTTGCTTCTCGTGAGCGTATTTACAAAAGTAGTGATGTAGCTGGGCCTGCCTCTGCTATTTCATCTCTCTCTCACAAACTGAAGGGTGGGTATGCATGCCAACGTAGCAAGGTTTTTCAGATTTTTCGCCTGCAAATGTTTTGGGTTTGTTTTTCTTTCTTCTTCCATACATTTTCATTTCATTCATGTAAAAAATTAATGTTTTAAAGCRAATGTTCAAGTTTGGTATTTGTTGGGAGCTCATCTGATGTAATCATTCAGTGTTGCCTTCATGAGTTGCAGCAACTCCATGATGCACAATCTACCTGTCTCTGCTGTGTAAAATGGAAAGTGACTGTTAGTCTAATTACAGCTGTTTTCAAACAATAGGCAAAAAAAGTATATAAGAAGAAACAGGAGATAAAATCTGGGAATTTTTTTTTCTTTTGCTTACAGACAAAGCAGCTTGCTATTTGATGCCCTTTTTCCTTTGGGAGATTTTTCTTTTTGGGCTGATAGTCCTGAATGCTGCTTAGGATTATTTGTCTCTATATGTGCAAATCCAAACCTTTGTTTTTTCAAAAAACAAGATACCTAAGATACTTTTGTTGTTGAAGCCATTGTTAGGCTTTACCTTTCATAAGCAGTTTTCTTTTGGAATGTTTTCCTCATTGGTATTTGCTAATCATGCATGTACTTTAAATTTGATACTTTGCTGAATGGCTTGAAGTGTTAAATGTCCTCTAAAATGATTGTCATATTTTCACTTTTTTTTCTCTTTTATGAGGCATTCTGTAAAACTTTCAATCCAAAGTATTTTCTCATCTGTCAGACTGGGAAAAATGTGTATAAAAGTAACTCTAATTTGCATTTCAGAATTTATCACAAAATAAGCATCTCAAAATAGCTCATGAGTAAAACTGGTGAATAATTAAGCTGGATGCTTGGACTGATATTTCCATTTTTTTTTTCTTTTAGCAAGAACAGTCATTTTATTAACCATAATTTACCATGTTATTTCTTGCCTTCTTATTCCAACTTCCCCCTTCCAAGTGAAAAACAATTATAGAACTTGTAAAAATGAAGACAGATTAGACTCTCAAAATTGATTAGGATGATAAATACTTGCTATATTCTCATTATATTCTATTGCGTACATTTGATATATTATTCTTGAATATAGACACAATATTTCTTCTCTGCTCAGAAAAGTATGAACTTCTGCCATGTCTTGGGAAGGCAGAAAAATATTCTAAATTTCAGGCTTGCTAAATATTCCAATATAATTCATCCTTCACTTTTTTCCTGTTGCTGTTAGTTTTATTGTAAGGTATTTAAATATGGAAATAGCAAATAAAATTTTTTTATAATCTGAGGAAGCATCTTGGTTGCTAAATTTTGCTCAAAATTTTTCTAAATTTTTCTTGGTTGTGTTATATATATATGTCTTGGTTGCTTTTTAGAGATAATAGTAGGAAAAAATTGCATCCATGTATTTTCTAGGGTAGGGGTAAGGGTTGGTGATTGAGAACTACATGAAGTTGCTTTAGATCCCATAATGCTTAAGAAAGTGGACACTGATTTCACATCTTCTAATACTGAAGATACTAGATAAAGGTGACTGTCTATCCCGTTCCCATTAGAAATCAAGGCTGAAATTTGCAAATACTCTTTGATTAATTGAAACTTTATTTTTTAACAAATAGTCGCTTTCTCAAAAATATGCTCAGACAAATGCAAATAACCGTTTTATATCTTGAAAAGAAAAATATTCCTAAGTACTGTGTCCTAATTCTGCAGGCTTACTAGGGAAACACTTCTCATGTTTGACTAATGAAAACCCATTCAAATCAAAAGGATTTAACTCTGCATTCAAGATTTTGCAGTAAGGATTTATGGAGAGACAGCTGTATTAACTGCTGCATTGCTTGCCAGTAATTTCCATATTGCTTGGATTAATTTTCAAAATACAATTCTACAAGAGAGGCTTGATTCACAGAGGTATCAGGAGCAGATTGCCTTCATAAGCTACTTTTTGCATATACTTGTTTTGTATGTGCTTGTAATAAGCTGCCTGTAGTTCTTGTAGTCTTACAGCTCTGTAGATTAATGTATGTACAAAGTCAGTGTGCATTGAAGTAGGAGGACATCATTGACCAGAGTTGGCCATTTAACTTAGTGGTTGAAAAATGTGGGTTTCTTGTTTTGGAGGGGAGTTTAAGTGTTTTGGTAGCAGAACATGGGGTGGATCTTGGAGTTGAAAAAGTAGATTCCATAGATTGTCTATTTGAGTCATTTTGAGCATATTTGCAAGCCTCTTGCCCAATTTGCCTTACTAACAGTGTTTACTTCCTACAGTTCCTGGCTTTTGAGCATTGAAGAAAATAAATTTGGCAATACATTTGATCTCTGTGCTAGTCTCCTGTTGCAGTCAGCCTGTCACATACTGAGATAATAAATAGTCCCTGGTTTCTGTTGCAACTGTGGTAAACCTAGTTAACTCCTGGAATTTCACCTAAGGATGTAAATTGTGCTTCCGTTACTGGTGTTTTGTGGAAAGAATGAACTGTGGTTTTGACAACCTCCATAGTAGTGTTTTCTCTTTAAAAACTTCCTAACACTTGTTTCTGTGTATCTTTGGGAAAAGAAATGTATCAAAAGTATTCTAGGGGAAAAAGATCCCTTCATGTTTCCTTTAATTTTGATGTGAACAGAAGCATGTGTTTGATACTGATCTTGTGTTCAGGTCTTCAGTCTTTGTTTTGTACTATGAAGGGTGTCAGTGCCAGCATGTAACAATTCAATTATAAAACATTATACAGGTGACCGAATGAATTTCACAGGAGCTGCTAGACCGATTTCTCCAGCAGGAAAATCAGACATGGCATCCAAGCACAGAGCTGACTGCAGGTCACCCAAGCTTGACGTGCGAATGAACCGAGCCACTGCCGAGCAGAAGAAGCCCAGAAATACCGATGGCTTATCGGCCAGCGAGTGCCTGATGCTGAAATCAGACGCCGCAAAGTTGCGCTCAGACTCGCACAGCAGGTCTTTGTCACCAAATCATAACACTTTGCAAACACTAAAAACTGATGGAAGAACAACTCCTGGTCTGAGAGCTGAATCTCCGGGGCCAGGAACCCGGTCAACTTCTCCTAAGACAAAGACACTGACAGGCATTAGATCTGGTGCTAGTTCTCCACGATCCTCGTCACCCAATGACAAAACAACTCTACCTCAGAAAGCTTCATCCCCTGTAAAAACAAAGCTTGATCCTCCTCGAGAACGCTCCAAATCAGATTCTTACACGTTGGATCCAGACACCCTTCGCAAAAAGAAAGTGCCGCTAACAGAACCCTTAAGGGGGAGGTCCACTTCACCCAAACCAAAAATTACTACAAAAGATGGAAAATCTGCACCAGAAACTGAAAATAGAGCTCCTTCCCCTCATGTCGTACAAGAAAATCTTCACAGTGAGGTAGTTGAAGTCTGTACTTCGAGTACTTTAAAGACTGACAGCATTACAGATACCACATGTGAAGACAACACCGAATTCAGAAGTCTGGACGATGGTTCTAATAAAGTTCATTTCAGCATTGGAAAAGCACCACTGAAGGATGAGCAAGACATGAGAGCATCTCCAAAAGTGAGCCGTAAATGTGCTGGCAGGCACACAAGACCCAAAAAGGAAAAATCCAACTTCCTTTTCAAAGGAGATGGATCAAAGCCCATAGAGCCTGCCAAGCAAGCAATGTCACCTTCTGTTGCAGAATGTGCTCGAGCTGTATTTGCCGCCTTTCTTTGGCACGAAGGAATAGTTCATGATGCCATGGCATGCTCATCTTTCTTGAAGTTTAATCCAGAACTGTCCAAAGAGCATGCACCCATACGAAGCAGTCTTACTCAACAACCTGCAGAGGAAAAAGAAACCAAGTTGAAAAATAGACATTCATTGGAAATATCATCTGCTCTTAACATGTTCAACATCTCACCTCATGGACCAGATATATCTAAAATGGGTAGCATCAATAAAAACAAAGTCCTCTCAATGTTAAAAGAACCACCTCTGCATGAAAAGTGTGAGGATGGAAAAACTGAAACTACCTCCTTTGAAACATCCAGTCATCACACAATGAAATCCAAGTCTCCTCTTCCGTTAACACTGCAGCACTTAGTAGCTTTCTGGGAAGATATTTCTTTAGCAACTATTAAAGCAGCTTCCCAAAACATGATTTTTCCAAGTCCTGGTTCTTGTGCAGTCTTAAAGAAGAAGGAAAGTGACAAAGATAACAAGAAAGCCAAAAAGGAGAAAAAGAAAAAAGAAAAGGTTGAGGCTAGGCCAAGGGGAAATCTTTTTGGTGAGATGGCCCAGCTTGCAGTGGGAGGACCTGAAAAAGATACCATCTGTGAGTTGTGTGGAGAATCCCATCCATATCCAGTGACTTACCACATGAGACAAGCTCATCCAGGTAAGACTCCATTTTTAATTCCCATGTCCATCCATAAAGTATATTTCATACACATGCTTTGGTGTTAGTTGCTGTTAGGAAAATGTCAGGCTGTGCTTTCTATTATATACACAAAATTAAAAGTTGTACTTGCATACAGATCAGTTACATGTCTTTATGTATAATTTCAAATAGTTAGGAATCTAAAATTTCTAAGTTGTTTGAAACAAGGTCAAAATAATGCTCTGACTTTACAGTGGCTCTTCAGAAACATGCTATATTTGACACTTCAGGATTTGAAGCTGTGCTGAAATAAAAAATGAGATTGGTCAGTTAGAGTTTCCACCTTGACAGAAGTTTTCTGTTACTGTTCTACTGTCAAGAGTAGGAAACTTCTGTTTGCTGTGTCAGTTCTGGGTATCAGTGACTTAATATTTTTTTATATACTTGTTGGTCTCTACTTTTTTTTAGCTCTGTGTGTGCCAAGTTAAAGTCCTGAATCTTTCTGAGAAACTCTAATCAGCAAAAGAATRCCCTCCATTCCCTCTTAAGCTTTGTTAGCTAGGAGGCAAGATTTTCATGTTTGTTAAATTACAGATATTGTTGGCTAACTTATGATACTGACTTTAACCATAACTTAGCTGTCTCAATAGGGATCTGTTCGTGCTTTGGATAAGTTCTTTATAAAACTTGACAACCACAGTGCATTTGTGTTCTTTAGACACTGGTAGGACACGTAGACAAGAACAGAGAAGAACCTTGTTTTGTAACCAATTCAGACACACAGAAAGGTAGAAAATAAGGCCAAGAAAAGACATGCATCTTCCTTTCTCCCCTCTTCATCCCTTTTTACAGCAATAAATAATAGAATAAGAATCCTGCATTTGAAATCAGTTGTTCTCACCTTTCCCTCCTGTAGGCTGTGGCCGCTATGCAGGTGGCCAAGGGTACAACAGCATTGGGCACTTCTGTGGAGGATGGGCTGGGAATTGTGGYGATGGTGGCATTGGAGGGAGCACGTGGTATCTGGTGTGTGATCGGTGCAGAGAAAAGTATCTCCGTGAAAAGCAAGCAGCAGCAAGAGAGAAGGTATTTTCAGCTCTTATGTTTGAATTTCTATCTGCTTAGTTAGTGCCATGTTCACAACTTGAAAAGAAGGGCTAGTTTAAGAAATTTGGAAATATCCTCTTATCCGCATTGTTAGATTTAAGATAATGAAATAGAAGGTTCACTGGCTTCTGATCAGTTTTCCTCCCTTCAGATCATAGTGTGCTCAAATTTGTAAAGTAATTTTATTTTTTATCCCTGTATAACCACAGGATTGAATGTAATAGTTTTGTTAGCATCTGTCAGTTTATTTAATTTTGAATGGTTTTATTTGTTTGCTAAAATGAGGGCTGTTTTAACTTCATGTTGAAAGTTTTTTCAGTGATCCTAATAATCGAGATCTTTGCGTACGAGATGCCACTAAAGGGGTTTTTAATGGGAATAGTACAAAAGGTGTCTTTCTTCTCATGGTCTGCAAGGACTAATTTCAAAATCTTGCTCAAAATATGCAAATATATTGATGTTAATTATGCTAATTTAACTATTTTTAAACTAAATTTTTTGCRCACAAAATTAATCTTGAGGCAAATGTCAGAATTATCAAACTATTWAATTTTTGCAAAGGTAGGAAAGTAATAGAAATGTCTTTTGTCATAGGAGGCATTTTACAATGGGTAGAATTAAGCAGCTGTATTTTGAGATAGGTCGTCAGGTTTTCCTGTGGTGAATTTAATTATGTCTCATTTAAATCTATCTAGATTAAACAATCTAGGAGAAAACCAATGCAAGTTAAAACACCTCGTGCCTTGCCAACTATGGAAGCTCATCAAGTGATTAAAGCCAATGCACTATATTTACTGTCGCTGAGTAGTGCTGCTGAGCCCAGTATCCTCTGCTATAACCCTGCAAAAGCATTCCAATCCCAACTTCCCAGTCTAAAAGAAGGAATTTCTGAAGACTTTCCCATTAAGATGCCATGTCTCTATCTACAGACATTAGCAAGGTAATTAAAGGACGTGTATGAATATTGATTTTAACACTCATCTATGCAGAGTATTGGATAAAAATGTGTGTGTAAACTAAACTAAAGCTTACATAGAAAAAGACATATTCCTAATTCTTCATGATGTTTTTTTCTTCTGTCTGTTTTAATCCATGGTACTGTTGAATCTTTTAGATTGTATTTTCTCCTAGAGTCAAATATGCCCTGAGTAGCTTTCAGATGCTAAATATTTTATAACAGTTCAATTTCTGTCCAAAGAATTCAGAATTTCCCTAAGGGTTTAACTTAGTGTGTTAGTAGCAGACATACGTGCTACTTTTTTCTCTACTGAGTTAAAAAAAGTTAAAAGGCAACCAGAAGACTTGGGCTTTCTTGGTAATTCTAAGTAAATTTCACTCTAGTGTCTATGTATGTTGGGTAGACTTTTGGACCCAAAACACATTCTGGAAATACCTGATGAAAATACTAAAAGATAGAAAAGGGTGATCTCCGCTACCTCTTGGTTGAGAATGCCACTGTGTCTTCCATGAACACTTCAAAGTCACAACCAGCTTAAAAGCATTAATAGGTGAAGAGTACGTGACTAGCATTTGTATCTCCGCAAAACACATTGGCTGACAAAGTGTACTGGCAAATGACTTCTGTGTATATGTGTGTTTCATCAATTTTTAATCTTTAATCCTAATTTTAAAATCTCATTTGGTGTAGGCATCATCATGAAAATTTTGTCGGCTACCAGGATGACAACCTGTTCCAGGATGAGATGAGATACTTGCGTTCAACTTCAGTACCTGCACCGTACATCTCCGTTACTCCTGACGCAAGCCCGAATGTCTTTGAAGAGCCAGAGAGTAACATGAAATCTATGCCCCCAAGGTACTTCCTTGTAATTCTAGGTACTAAACACAAATGTTGAAGCAGTAGCATAACACCAATTAAAAAACAAAGGAAAACATGGCTGTAGTTAATAAGCTAAAGTATCAGATCAGTTTCTGAAGTGGCAGCATAAAAGCCAAAAGCCTATGAAGCTGTAGTTAGGAAATTTTTGGTGGATTATAGAATGTCAGGTGTATTTTCAACTGTTAGCAGTGAAATATGTTTGAATATGTAAATGTGTAAGGAATATACAAATCAGAACTGAAACTTTTTACTGTACTTCAGTTACTTCTCTCTAGAAAGATCACGGGTTTACAGCCCAAATAAAAAAAAAATTGTTCAATTGATAAGGACTCTTAGCATACAGGGAAATTTATCCATAGCCTCTACTTCAGACCTCCTTATTTCCCCATAGAGAGAAATTCTCCAGAATCTACAGAACTGAAGAAGTTATCTAAGGATCAATAATCCAAGGACTGTAGCTGTTGCAAACTCTTTGAAAATGTAGCAGGTTTTTTTTACTCTGTATCTGTTCTTTACCACAGCTGATTGAGTGCAGGCTTTTTGAAAGGAAGTAGCTGTTGTTCATTCAGATTTCATTCTGAAGGGAAGCTTGAACAGGAGGAAATTTCATTGCCTTACACTTTTCAAAGCAGATGTTGCTGCTTTGTTCTGTGGGACATAAAAATGTCACAGAAGAAATGACAAGCTGTCTAGGACCAAGGGTGCTTGATGGTTTCTGTCAGGTTAAGCCACTTTCTTGTCATGTAATGTTTACTGTGGTCTAATTCAAGCAGGTATAAAAATTTTTGTTTCACCAGGGAAAAAATGGCTCTTACTATTAATAATAGTCCAGAATCTACTTAGATGCTCAGTGTTCTCAGATGTCAGTGATTCCTCATATTATAGTGAGGATGTAATGAAGAGAAAATTTGCTTTTTATCTGTTTTTATTTCARTTTGTTGTATTTCATAGTGACTGCACAAATAGTTTATTGGAATACTACAATCTATAATATAGTCTTTTCAGAAATAGAACTTTTCTAACAAAACTCCTTAAGAGTGCATCGTATTGGTATATTCCTTTATTAAAACTGTGGACACCATGGTCTCCTGAGGCCTATAGGGACAGCATAAGCTGGGAGTCCTTCTGCAGACTGTAAGAAGTCCACTGAAGGTAAGGAGTAAAATATGTCAGAGGTATAGCCGTAGCAATTCAAATTTGACTTTAAGGCTAATGATGTTAGAAACTATTACTTCACATAAAGTTCTGAATTTCAGTTGGCTTGCATATAAAAAAGTCACTTCATAGATGTTTTCACATGCATTCTCAGGAGAAGTTTGGTCTGAAACTTCAAATTAGGCATGATCTGAATGTTTGTATTTCTCTAAAAGAAATACCTAAATTCTTGGAAGTCATCATGTTCATCATTACATTTGTTTATAAAGCACTTGCATGCTTTTTCACCATGTGTAATTCTAATATGTGCTCCTTCCTTTCCAGCATTTAAACAGCTCTTAGGTACATAAGACAAAGTTTCATGCAGTAGTAACATTGTGATTATGAAATGCATGTATCCTTATTAATTATTGGTGTATAATTCAGGTACAGTGTATATATTTGCTAATGAGTGTATTACTTCACTGATTTCTTCGTAGTTTGGAAACCAGTCCAATCACAGATACAGACCTTGCAAAGCGCACAGTCTTTCAAAGATCATATTCAGTTGTTGCATCAGAATATGACAAACAGCACTCAATTCTGCCAGCACGTGTAAAAGCAATCCCCAGGAGACGAGTCAACAGTGGAGATGCAGGTAAGAGCACAGACATCAGAACCAGGGAAAAATGATTCAAGGATTTGCAATTCTTCTTGGAAACTGTAGACAAATATATTTTTTATAAATACATGTAGTGACTTTTTAGTTACAAAAATAATAGTAAACATTAGGTGTTTGGTAATCCACACAAAATTAGCCTAAAATTGGATTAGGATTTACTGTAATTCTGAAATTTGTAGTGAATCTTCTGTGCCTGTTTTAAAAGTGAAGATGGTATTTTCTTTCTCAATTGAAGCACCATTTTTCCATATTGCTATTTTAATGCAGTTTTCTCTCAGAAAAAAAAAAATCAATTCTAAAAGTGCTTTATTGCTTTTCATTTTTACTGTGGCTATAAAATTGAAATGCTCAAGGAATCTAATGTATGCATATTTTTATGCTTTTGAATAGAAGTGGGGTCCTCTCTCCTGAGACATCCATCTCCTGAACTTTCTCGGTTAATCTCCGCCCACAGCTCTCTTTCCAAAGGAGAGAGAAATTTCCAGTGGCCAGTATTGGCATTTGTAATCCAGCATCATGATCTGGAAGGACTTGAAATAGCGATGAAACAAGCCTTACGGAAATCTGCTTGCAGAGTCTTTGCCATGGAGGTATTCATGTACTGATGGCTCTTATATGATTAAAATAATGTGGTTGTAAATTCTGCCTTGGAAATTTTTTTTAATATTATGCTATGGCTGTACTATAGTTGTCATTTTAATAAACTGTTTTAGCTACAGAGCAATAACATCTTACTTGATGACCTTTGCATTATTATTTGCCTGTCCAAATCATCAGTGCACCTCCTTCAATAAGTGGTTTAGGAAATGGTTTTACTCCAGGTTTGCTTAACCAGTTGGTAACTCCTTGTATGTAATTTATTTTAGGCCTTCAACTGGCTTCTTTGTAATGTCATTCAAACAACTTCTCTTCATGATATTTTATGGCATTTTGTGGCTTCCCTGACTCCTGCACCTGTAGAGCCTGAAGAAGAGGAGGATGAAGAAAATAAATCAAATAAAGAAAATGCAGAACAAGTAAGTGAGGTTCTGCTGATTTTGTAGGAAAATTAGAAATACTTCCATGTGAAAAACAAAATGCCTTAATCTGCCCTCTGTGAAACAAAACCTTGAATTGTAGTTGAATTCATTTTGTAGACACAGATTAATTTTTCTTCTGAGTCATCACTTTCTGTATGCTGATGAATCACGAGCGTTAAAGCATTATTTTTTAATATTCTTGGGAAATAGAAAAGCAAAAAAAGCACCAGCACATTGCTAAATTTAAAAAAATAACCGTTTGGTTTTTGTTCCTCCTTTGCCCTGCAAACAAAGCGAAGAGAAAATATTTTTTTGAGAAGCTTTGTGGTTTGATGGACTATGTCTTTCAATGTTTTAAGAAAAGTCCATAGTTAATTATAAAAATGCACAGTTAATTTACGTACTGCTGTGTACATGTATGTATGTAAATAATTAAATAAGTAATTATATATGCAGTAGGTGTACTTAATTCAGTGATTTAAGAAAAATCTATAGTTCTGAAAATGTAGCCTGCAAAACAGTACAGTGTAACATCTCATACTTCCAAAAGATATCTACATACAGCCTATTCTAGAATTAGCTCTGATTTAAAACATTATCATGTCCACAATAAATAGCTCCAAAAAAATCATGCTATTGTTGTCAATAAATCAGGATAATCTTTATCACTTCAAATCTAATCCAGTTTTGAAATTAGTTGTTCTGAAATTAGTCTTTTCAGCAGTGTAACCTGGTACACTGCTTTTCTGATACTGACACACCTTAACTAAGAATTATTATTTTCGCAGCTCTAATGAAATATGCAGCAACAACATCAGCTTAGTTATCAAGTTTGCTATGGGTGGATTTTGCTGTTCAGATAAAGTTGGTTTCAACTGCTGGAATATGTTACTTATTTCTGGTTTGTTTCTTTGTTTTCAAATTATTGCCCTATAATGTTTCACATCTTTAAATCATAAGAAATGTGTGGCAGTGTACACTACACTTACCAAGTTCCCTGTTTGAGGCTCATGTGTAACTTACTCCAAAAATTCTCTGAGAGGAACTGCGTCAAGTTCACATTCATTATAAGGTTGTTGCAGTTACTCTTAAAGCAAACAGCAGAAATGTTTTTGTTTACTTAACATTTTGTCTCAGAAAGTCTGTGAATAACATCCAAATTGCTTTGCCCTGCAGGAGAAAGACACACGAGTGTGTGAACACCCTCTGTCAGACATAGTGATTGCTGGGGAAGCTGCTCACCCCTTACCCCACACTTTCCATCGCCTTCTTCAGACAATCTCTGATCTTATGATGTCTCTTCCCAGTGGAAGTGCATTACAGCAAATGGCCTTAAGGTAAGCACAAATCAAGAAAGTTCTTGAAAAGGCTGGAAATGTTGTAGAATTACAGGTTAAAAGATTTTGCAATGTAAATAGGATGCTTGAAAACTTTTTGTGAGAAGGGGCACATCTATCCTTACCACTAGGAAGGAGATACATAGAAGACACTTAAGTATTTATACATATAACTGATTGTGTAAAAGGCTTTGTAGAGAGCAATGTACTCTCTTTTAAATTCTGTACAGTGTCCACTATGAAAAAGAAAACATCTAACAGAATAACATGGAAGGATCTGTGTGTTATGTGCATGGCTTTGTAGTGCCCTTTGCTCAGAAATCTGTCACCTGGATAGTGTCTTTAAACTTAGCGATTTTTTCTGTGTATTTGTCTGAAAGACAAAAAATGAATAATAATGGTTGCATTTACTATTACAATTCTAAGTCTATTCCTGCTTTCCTCAAAATGATGCACTAGAAACACTTGAGATCCTGCAAAATTTGAAGTTATGTGTTTATAGAAAATACTTTGAGAAGCAAAAATGTGATTAATAGTTTCCTGGATAAGTTACGTCTTTTGCCAACATTCAAAATTTCAAAGTCAACTAAATGTATTTTCAGGTGCTGGAGTCTTAAATTCAAACAATCTGATCACCAGTTCCTGCACCAGAGCAATGTTTTTCATCATATCAACAATATTTTGTCTAAATCTGATGATGGAGATAGTGAAGAGAGTTTTAGTATCAGCGTTCAGTCTGGTTTTGAAGTCATGAATCAGGCAAGTATTACAGCTCTGGCTCAGAAGCAGAGATCATTTGTGAACTGTCTGTACGTCGATGATGATTCTCTTTAAATTAAAAGGTTCTTTTTACAATGTCATACTTTCTTGAACATATCTCAGTTTAGGATCTTGTCCCTGCTCTCATATTTAGCTTTAGAGGTTCAAATATTGACCCTTAGCCTGTATACCGCTCAAACCTAAATTTTGGAGGAGTGCTTGTTTGCAAGTGAAGTTTTTGGGGAATGTCATGGAGTKGGTTAACTTTTTAAATATTGTGTACTACCAGTTCTTCTTTGCTTACATCTTTTTCCTTCTGTTATTCTGAGGAGCATGAATTAATACTTCTGTTTAATATTTTTAAAGTGTTTTCTTCCATTTAGTAATATATTTAGGCACTTGCTAATATATTCAGCTCTTAGCTATTAATGTTTCCTTTGGCTTAAAGGACTGAATAATTTGGATCAATAAAGGACAAATTTCTTGGAGAGCGCATTTCATCAAAACAGAAATGTCTGTGTGGTTTTAAAAATTGTAAACCATGCCCATGTATTTGGGCTTACTCTCAAGTATTTTAAAAATTCCCATTTGTTTTCACAGGAACTGTGTATAGTAGTTTGTCTGAAAGACCTAACCAGCATTGTTGACATTAAGACATCAAGCCGACCGGCCATGATTGGTAGTTTAACAGATGGGTCTACAGAAACATTCTGGGAGTCAGGAGATGAGGACAAAAACAAAACTAAAAACATCACAATCAACTGTGTAAAAGGAATCAATGCACGTTTTGTTTGTGTTCATGTAGACAATTCCAGAGATCTTGGGGTAAGAGGAAAATAAAAGTGTCTCTCATTGAAGGTGCATAGTCCAAACTGTATGTGTTTATCAATGAAGAAGCACTGTTTTCTTTGTCAGATCATAATTCTAATGCAGAAGTTCACATTTCAAAGTGAAGTTTCTAAGTCCTGTGATTTAGAAAGCAGGAACTGTTATGATCAGACCCGTCTGTCTGAATTTACAGAATTTACATAAAACTGAATTTACATAAACAGAATTTACATAAAACTGAAACTGGGAAACTTAATTCTTAGTGGCATGTTCTATTTCAGATGCATTTTCAAACATTTCATTCTTTTAAGTTACTTTTCTTGCTCATGGTTTCTACAGAAGCGTTGAAATAAGGAGCTATCATAAAATTCAAATTTTCTAGACCTTCTACATTCTTTTTTATTGATCTGTACAGCAATGTTACATATATATCTGCATTTCAACTACAGCTTTCAATAGAAAGAGCAGACTGTGTTAGAGAGCTGTGTTTTGGAATTGTCTTTGATTTTGATCATGGAGGTTTTTTTGTAATGAAGCAATTTTTCTTTGATATATGTACTCTCTTAATATAGAAGAAGTAGTCAGCAGTGTCTCAGTTGAAGTGTTCATTCTTATTTTGCTTGTTTGTTGCAGAACAAAGTGACCTCTATGACCTTCTTAACTGGCAAGGCAGTAGAAGATCTCTGCAGAATAAAGCAGGTAAACATTTTAACAGTTGACACAGAAAAATTGCTGTCATTTTTTGTCCTCATACTAGAGATTTTTCTGAGCAAATAGTTTCTGTTTCTTACAGTAGATAAATTGCTTAGCAAATATCAGACATCATAATAAGCCTTGGTAAATACCGTATTATTAATGACAGAATTCAGTTATGTATACTGACTGTTGATAAAGCTTTTACTCTTCTACTGAAATAGAACCAGGGTTATGTAAAGTGTTCCTTAGATTATTTAGTTTTAATTACTAAAATATGGTAACTTATCCTTTCAACTGGAGAAGGTTTCCCAAAAAAACTCCTAGAACACAGGCAAGGACTGATTCAGCTTTGCTTCCTCTTTGCTCTGACACTTTTCC
This sequence comes from Cardinalis cardinalis, assembly GCA_014549065.1. Classification (NCBI taxonomy): domain Eukaryota; kingdom Metazoa; phylum Chordata; class Aves; order Passeriformes; family Cardinalidae; genus Cardinalis; species Cardinalis cardinalis. The sequence goes on from JACDOX010000031.1 coordinate 2,040,343, forward strand.
AACAGCTTTTTACCTTCCAGCACACCCACATACTGTATCCTGTCTCATGGTATTCAAAAAATAAGTTAGCCTTGTCTGCTGCAGCACAGTTCAATGCAGACTCTGACAGTTAATGTAGAAATGGGCAAAAMCAAATATTAGCTTGATTATAAATGAGCCTGTGGATAGGAGAGAGGGCTCACTTGGCTCAGGGCTTGGGTTTCTCTGAGTAGTGATGTGAGGTACTGCACCCTGTCAGTGCTTGGTTTCCTRTAGTGACACTGCAGTTTCATATGAAATATAGGATGTCCTATAGCATTATTTATGTTGGTTTTTTTAAACAGTACTTATTTTGAAATACACTTAATTTGATATGGTACATCTCCCCTTTTTTACACTCAAGTGCTGCTTGTCTTGGTGTAAGGGTAGCAAATACTGACTTCCACAGAGTAACAATTTCTTTGGCAGGGGCTTATGTGAATAGAGATGTAATAGTGTATGAAATGATAATTGTATGTTATATTTCAGTTAAATTGTAGAGGCTGTTTTTTTTTCTTTTTTCATAAAAGTAATGACCAAATGTTAGTTTTAAGAGTTGTTTTCTTTAATATATGAGCTGTTGCTTTGAGGATAAAAGAGATAKGTAGGCCACTATTTTTAGTCAGCTTTACAGATAAAACTGAAATGGCTATATGTCACTTTTTATTCTGAACTCAAGAGGCTGAATATTTTTATCATTAAACATAGGTCTTACTGCTCAGGCTGAGATTTTCATTASAAGCACAGTATTTCTTACAGTGATATATATGATGATAGGTGACTTTTTGTTTGATGTAATGTCAGTTTCCAACTTTATATTCCTCTTTAATAGGTAGACTTGGATTCAAGRCATATTGGCTGGGTAACAAGTGAGCTTCCTGGGGGTGATAATCACATCATCAAAATTGAATTGAAGGGTCCGGAGAATACACTAAGAGTTCGACAAGTAAAAATTCTTGGATGGAAGGATGGTGAAAGCATTAAAATAGCAGGCCAGATTTCTGCAAGTGTGGCTCAACAAAGGAACTGTGAATCTGAGACACTGCGAGTATTCCGACTTATAACATCCCAGGTGGGATTTTAATGATGTGTTGTACAGTGAAAGTAACTGTGAATTGTAGACTAAGTAAGTGCTTTATAGTTTAATGGAAAATGTCACATCTGCACAAGTTTATCWTTGAGATACATTGAGATACATCTTTGAGATACATCACTGTCTTTCTTCCAGGTATTTGGGAAACTTATCTCCGGAGATGCTGAGCCAACCCCAGAACAAGAAGAAAAAGCACTGTTGTCATCCCCAGAAGGAGAAGAAAAAGTACACAATGTATTTATTTGTATTCTATCAATAATACTTTGCTGAAAAAAATTATCCAGGATGATTTTCAGTATTTGTTCTGTTTCTTATGCTGCATAATTTTTAGATCMAAACAGAAGTAACATGTCACAATTGCTTTTAAAATATCATAGTGTATTTTTATTACTAAACCATAGTGTGTTATTTTAAAATAAATTATAACTGAGGTATATGCATTTAATGGAAACACCATAGTAATGGTGATGCAAATGATACCTACAATTACAGAAGTACTTAACACCTGTARTAATGGTCAGCCTGAAAGTCCTGGCCATTATCTTTTGCTTAAAGTGAGGCTCTGTTAATATGTAGAGAAGAAGTGTGAAGAAACTGCACTCCACTTGTTTTGCCTATTATTTCATTTGATGCTTAAATTCCTCTCACAAAGAGAAAATTAATACATTGAAGAGGTATTTATTAGGCATAGATAAATTGATCTTGGTTATATATCTTCCTGTAAAAAAAGCTACTAATTATAAAACACAGTTTGTTGATACATTCCATGTTAATTGCTGCAGTAATTGGGAAGTGTTCTTGWAACTTTTGATCTAATATTAAACATACTTTTTATGAAGGCAACATCAGATGCAGACCTGAAGGAGCACATGGTAGGGATCATATTCAGCCGGAGCAAACTGACGAATTTGCAGAAACAGGTTTGTTCCTTTGGAAATTATTTAAGGATTAAATAYTGGTATCTTGTAATAAATAAGCTCAATTTCAGTGAATATTGCTATGAAGATTTGTACAATAATAGAGCTGTTGATTAATTTTGAAATTTTTTAGTTCAGTAAGTTAAGCAGAATCTAGTCTTCTGTCACTCATCTTAGCAAACATTGTAGTCTCCTAAAAATGCTTTTTACCATGCTRTTGTTTCTAAAATTTTTTTAAGCTTTCTGATTATTAAACTGAACAAGAGACTATTTTAGTRAGTGCTTTTTATTTGTGTGTGTTGAGTAAATGTATTTCTTAGGGGTTTTGTGTGTAGTGGTTTTTTTTACCTGAATTCTATGTAAAAAGTAAATTAAAAAGGCAAGATCTGAAATAAAAATAATTTCAAGTAAATTTTCCAGAACACAGTTGAGCAAATTCAGCATTTTATTTTTCTTTTGAATTTATGCTAAAAAGTAATTTAAGTGCAGGCCAAATTTCGCAGGTTTCCTATTTTAGCCATACTTGTGCAGCTACCTAAACCACAACATTTTGTACTTGCTAAAAGTTTTTAAGAGCTGCTGTGCGTTTGGTTTCCGTGTGGCAGGTGTGCGCGCACATCGTGCAGGCCATTCGGATGGAGGCGACGCGCGTGCGCGAGGAGTGGGAGCACGCCATCTCCAGCAAGGAGAACGCCAACTCGCAGCCCAGCGACGAGGACGCCGCCTCGGACGCCTACTGCTTCGAGCTGCTCTCCATGGTCCTGGCGCTCAGCGGCTCCAACGTGGGCCGCCAGTACCTGGCCCAGCAGCTCACTCTGCTCCAGGACCTCTTCTCCCTGCTGCACACGGCTTCTCCGAGGGTGCAGAGGCAGGTCAGTGCTGAGCACTCCTCCAGTGCCTTGGTATTGCTGGAAAAGTGGCTTCAGAGTACTGAAATCATGTGCTTGGAAAAAATACAATACCCCAAATTTCTTTGGGGAATTGAAGTGCCAGGTTTTAGGGTGCTTGCTTTTTCTAATGGTAGAAATGTCTGTCAGATGAACAGCACAGTGGTTTTTCAGTATTTCCTGGTATGTGTATATAATGCCCATGTAGCCTGTGTAGGCAAGATGAGAAGTTTTTAATTACCAGAGTCTGTTATGGATCTGGCATGAGTCCTTAGTGTCTATGTCTTAGGCTCTAAGTGTAGGAGTGTGGAACTAGCCAGCTCCTTTCTACTCTTGGTATCCTCAAGGTAAGTTTTAATATCTGCTTCTTTCTGAATTTGAGTGTTGTCTGAGTGTATGTATAGTTATACGCACATACTATATATACACATTTTATATATATATGTTTAATAATGCTAAGAATATATAAACATATAAAATATTTGCATTAGTACAGTTAATGCACTAATTTGTTGCTGGATGCTGTGCCTTCTTCAGGTGGATTTTAAGTTTCTGTTGCAGAAGTTTTTGTCTCGTACTCTTTATTCTTCCTTTTACAGTTTTTGAGCTGTTAAAATCTCACATCTCAACTTGCCTGGAGGCAGATACTTAGTAGTTGTGATACATAGCTTTTCAAGAGAACATTGAGGGCTTGCAAAATTACATATGAAATATTAAGTCCTTAAGCTTTCATCAGCTTTCATGCTGATTTGGACCAAACTTCACATGATCCATGCAATTTCAACCCCAGCTTCACCAGTTGGTAAGGTTATATGATTTCAAGACAACTCTTGTTGGGTCCAGAGCTATTGACACAGCAGAAAAAAAAATCCAGGTAGACTATCAAAAGAGAAAACAAAGGCATTGGAAAAGACTATTATAATTCTCAGTACCTCAGGTAAGTACTTTGTTTCAGGAAGTTTGAAGTGTCTCTAACAGTTCTACCACAATTTCTGACATCTCAATGCACATGAAGTGGGTACCATGCAAGCAAATCAAAGTTGTACAAACATCTGTATCACTCTTATCCAAGTCCAGTACCAAACAAAATTTTTTAGTATTTGGAGACTAAGTATTGTTTGAGTGAGATCAGTTTTAGACTGTTTGCCTTGTCTTGCTGCTTACATTAAGAAACGTTTCATCGTTATATAGAAATACTGCAGAACTTCTTACAGGAGTAATTAAGTACAGCAATTAGATTGAGTCCTTCTAACAGAAATAAATTGTGAAGAAGGACTTCATGTGATTTTTCTTGAAAACTCCAGCTGTCTTGGTAAGAACTGTGGTGTTCTGTCTTTTTTTTCTCTCCAGGTAACATCATTACTGAGGCGTGTTTTGCCCGAGGTAACCCCCAGCCGCCTGGCAAGTATTATAGGGGTGAAGTCTCTTCCACCAGCAGATATAAGTGATATAATTCACTCAACAGAAAAAGGAGATTGGAACAAACTAGGTATCTTGGACATGTTTTTGGGATGCATTGCCAAAGCTCTCACTGTACAGCTAAAAGCCAAAGGAACTACTATCACAGGGACAGCTGGCACTACTGCAGGCAAAGGAGTTACTACAGTCACACTTCCAATGATCTTCAATTCCAGGTTTGTTTCAAAATATGTAACAAACTACTACAACCTACTGTATGCTGAGTATGTACACTATTTCTTTGTGCTGGATTTTGACAAATACTAGCTATTTGAGTTTATTTCATCTATTACCATTTGTCCTTTGCAGCTATATTCGGCGAGGTGAAAGTCATTGGTGGATGAAGGGGTCAACACCTACCCAGATTTCAGAAATCATAATTAAACTCATTAAAGACATGGCAGCAGTGAGTTTCTCTCCTTTAAATGTGAATGATATTCAAATATTTCTGATAATGAAAAATACATTTTTTTTAATAAATTCTGTTACAGTTAGTATCAGATTGAGCTGTTAAATGTGAATTGGTCTCAAGAAAAAAAAACCCATACAGTTTTCTGGACAGAGTCTGGGGTTAAAAGCAGTAGCAACTGACTTTTGATTCTGCTAAACAGAAATCCAGTTTTGAAATAAAAAAAAATAACAGCATTGTTTTCATGCAACTGTATGCAGACTTACTGTATGGATTTTCTGGTTGAGATTGACTTCTTTCAGTCACTGGAATCTACGCTTATAGTTACTTATTACTTCATTTATTCGTTCCGTAGTTCTGCTTCAGACAATTTTTTTGGCAGAAAAATTGAAGAAAAGTGAATCCTCTATTTCCCAGAATTAATATTGGCGAAAGAAAAGGTTCTGTATATGTTTCTGGGAAAGAAATTTAGTTAGGAAGTTGTTTTTGTTTTCCTTAATTCTGCACCTATTTCAGTGAGATGTTCTAAATGACCCATATTTTCCTCTGTGAATACCCTTTGAAAGGTTTTTCAGTATCTTCAGAATGGAAGTCCTATTTTCTAAACCATTCATGTGCTTGGATTAAGGAGATGCCTTCTCAAAGTTGCTGAAGCTGTATGGGAGTTTTCTCTGTTGATTCTGACTACAAGATTTTAGAATTTCATAATTGATAAGAGTTACAATTAAAAGTCTGTCTGTGTTGGAAAGCTTTTATTTGAAGCTTTTTAGAGCTGCTAATTGTCAGCAGAGTGGCATCAGTGTAACTATCCTCTTCATAAGTGTTGAAAATGTGATTCCTTTCACATAACATTTTCACCATTTGCAATGTGTAGCTACCTGTATCTGAGTTAGTCACTGTAGCTTCCTTTTTAGAGTCCAGTGAATCTCAATTTTGTGTCACCTTCAGCATGAAGCTTAGGACTTTAGAGATTACAGTAAGAATGGAAGGATGCAGCAGCCTCTGAATCAGAAACTTGAGAGTATGAGTCAGTGCCACAGGGTCAGAATGTTAAAGATTGGAAAGTATGCTGTGGTTCTGATGTTTGCTGTGTACTCCTCTTTATTTCTTTCTAATACAGGAACTGTGGAGTCTATTCAGGAGGCTGTGCTAGGCATGTGAAGCTAATTTTTCTAGGAACCCTCTGGCATTTGTGTGCTGGTCACAGTCACTTATCCCTGCTCCAACTCTGCATCTTTATTTCTCCAGAAGGGGTGGGGGACACTTTAGGAAAAGGACTTTCCGTTCTTCAAACCGTATGCCCTCTACCTGTTCCAAGTTAATTATTCCAGTAGTTGCTCAGAGACAACCTCAGTCACCTCAGTATTTGAGAGCTAATTTTTACCAGATCTGTCTGATTGGAAAATCAAGGCCAGGTTGGATGGGGCTTTGAGGAACCTGGTCTTCTGTAAGGTGTCCCTACCCATGGCAAAGGGTTGGAACTAGATGATCTTGAAGATCCCTTCCAACATAAATAATTCTGTGAAAACACCTAATTTATCAGTCATCCCCGATTTCCTCTTTTTCTGTTCTAACTTGAGATACTAGCCTAATGTTTTGTAGCAGTTCTAATTACAATTTTACTTGCTCTTAATATTAATAAAAGCTGTAATAAATTGAGCTTCCTCTTTAACAGGGTCATCTGTCAGAAGCTTGGTCACGTGTGACAAAGAATGCTATTGCTGAAACCATCATAGCTCTGACCAAAATGGAAGAAGAGTACAGATCACCTGTGAGGTGCATTGCAACAACCAGAGTAAGAACTTCACCAAACTTACCAGTAGTTAATTGTAAATGTGCAGTAGGAGCCCATTCAAGAACCTTCTTATACAAGCCAAAATAGAATTAGAATTAAATGTGCATCTAGGGAATCTCAGAAATAATGACTAAGTGTGATGCCTGTGTATATTTGGAAGTTTGTCACACTTACCTTACATGAAATGTGAGATCATCTGTGTGGAAAATTGCACARTATGTGTCAGCTGTGTTCTTTCAGCTCTCCAAGCAATTATTACAAGTTGTTTGACTTCTAGGTAATCAGCTGCCACATCTTAAGGCCATTATGAAAACACTCTGACAGATGTTCTCTAGGACAATTAAGCTAAGCTTCAGTTGCGTTTCTCTCAAAAAATATTTGCTGAGCCCTTCATTACTGACATGGTGTAACCTGGTGGCTTCCTTTTCTTGGTCTTTACTTTGTCTGTGAATCCTTTATAGAAACTAAAAGGACTACTTTAACCTTAACAGATTTCTTGAAATACCATGGAAGGCATATTTGTAAATTATGGCATTCCTGCTGTCATAGGGAGCACAGATTTTAGCTTCTCAAGCTTAATAATTACATGTAAAAGTAAAAAAAAAGTTTGCAGTGGTTTCAAACATTTGACACGTTGTTTTCTGTCTTAAAAGGCTGTACCAGTTGTTCTTTTCATCATTTTTGTTACTCATCTAGTCTCTGCTTTCTGGAGGTCACAGTCTTGGACTACCACTGATTTCTACTGTTGTCATATTAGTTTAATCAGATCTTAGAGGAGCCCTGAATGTCAGCCCAGCTGCTCCTGTGACTGAGTGTAGTTCTGTCATGGAGATGGGGGTATTTGGGGGAGAGTCCAGTAAAGTTTCTCAACAAAAACAATTCTATTCAAATCAAAGGTTTGATTAAAGATTGCTCCAAAAAAACAGCTGTCAAGTGCCTTTCAGTTTTGTTTGCAGTGACAAATTATCCTCATGCAGCTCATCTGTTCAGAATTTCCCTTTAGTCAGTGGAGAAGAAGAGAGGAAAGCTTCCTTTGACTAGTTAGCTCAGAACCCTTTTTTAGGTAATGCCAATTGCCCTATGCAGTGAGGAGGGAACAGGGAAACCAGTCTCACTGTGCTCAGGTTTTTGGGCGGTTGTTTTTGGGATTGATTTTATTTTTCTTAGTCTGTATCCTTGAATTTATTCTTCCCCAAAGCCTACAATGTTTGGGTCAATGTGCAAGTCTGTATTTGTCGTATTTTTTCATAATGTGCTTTGGTTGATCTTTCTTCACTTTTTTCTTTCTTGTGTGCTGACTACTGTATTTATAATCATAAAGTGACATACCTGAAAGGAACAAGGTAGTTCCCAAAAGTTAAATAAGTTTTATTGTGTTGCTGACTTATTTGGGAAAATCAACTTGCATTGTATGAGCAGGCTTCAGCTAACAATAATAGAGTTTGCAGGTAATGGTGACATTCTTATCTGACAAAGTTTCTCTCTTCAATATTTGGTTTGATTTTAATATGTTTAAGACATTTAATTCTACTTTGCCTTTCAATAGCTGTGGCTGGCCTTAGCATCCCTCTGTGTACTTGATCAGGATCATGTTGATAGACTATCCTCAGGAAGATGGATGGGAAAGGATGGGCAACAGAAACAGATGGTGAGACTGAAAATCATACAGTTTTGTGTTTGATATATTCACTCATCAAAGAATTTAGAATAATGATAGAGAATAGTAAAATTGGCCTTTCTTCCTTTTCTTCTGTCCCGGTGGGGATTGCATATATGTTTGAAGTATTTGTGTTCCCAATAAGTACTGCTCAGAAAACAGAAATTCCAGCTTAAAACAGTAATGTTGCAGTTCTGCCAGTATTCAGGATGAAACAAGGCCTTCCTAACACCTGTGGCATGAGTTTTTTAGTAGATTGACTCAGTTTGTACAGCACCCTCTATCAGAGCTTTTTCTTTGTCTTAATCCTTGTCACAAAATAAAATCGATTCTTTTGTGTTACTCAGTAACTACTTCACTGTAATTTAGCTTCCTCTTCCCCATCTCACTAGAGAATGATTACCCCAGGGAGAAACTCCTTCTAACTGAATTTAGTAAAACTACCATTTACTCAGAGGATTTATAAATTTAATATGGAATATGATTCTCTCCATACTTTTCAGTTGACAAAATGCCTGTACTTTTCCATATGACAAAAAGCTTGTGATTTTTAATACCATATTAAAAAGAGCACAGTAATGAAGCTGGTCTCTCTAAATCTTGGTTAGGTGGACCCCTGTGGGAAGCAAGGGAAGGGTGTGCAATAGCAACCAAGCATAGTTAGAGCAAAGAAGCATCCAAACCAGTTTAGTGTAGGCAGAAACAGAATACAGGAGGCACAGAGCTGCAGCAGCAGCAAGGAATAAAACTCTGCTGAGACAGAAACAAACACAGAGGTTTCTGAGGTGATTAAGAAAGTCAGAGGTCTTGGAGATGTCAGAGGAGCAGCCAAGACATGGTTAAGCAGGTATTCAAGCTGCTGTACCCAGCCTGAAATTCCCTAGTCCTGTTCCACATCAGGATATTCAAATGTTGAGGTGAACTGTGTGTCTCCCTACCAGAACTGCTTTGAGAGAACTCTAAGTTGCATGAGAGTATCATGGAAACCATGTGTTGCAACTGACCATGATTACAATGGATACTTGTTCTCACAGATGTGATAGTCAAAATCAGTTGTTGAAGTCTATTTGCAGGGATATTTTGAATTCAGAACCCTGCTGAATTTTTTAAAAAATTCTGTCAGTAGAGCAACTTATTTTTATGATGATGTTGAAGTTTGTTACTTCAACCATACTGTCTTTGAGGTATGGATGACCTACAGCTTTGTTTAGATGTTTGAAAAGAGTAAACATAGCATATCAAAGTAATGAAGGGTAAATATCATGCCTGTTGACTGACCTGAGTATTCATATCTCTGAACTTTTCCGTTAACATGCTCATAACCCCTTGTTACCACATAAACCTCTTCTCAGACTAGTTGAAAGTGATGTCTCAATGGTGTTATTGAAAAACACATTTCTGGTACATCATGCAAAATACGAGATGAAGAGTATCAGAAAAACTGATGTCAGAAATTGAGGGGATTTGTGTCAAGGAATAATTGTTTAAATACTGATTATTTTAAAGATAGCATTGATAGTCCAAACAAGCTCTTTATCCACTTTTATAAATTGGAGGGGTGGTGAAGGCTATGTGACTGAGGGGAGAATAAAAACAGATGCTGAAAGGAAGTAAAGGACTTAATAAAAAGGAATTATTTCTTTTTTTTTTTCTCTCAGCCAATGTGTGATAACCATGATGATGGTGAAACTGCTGCAATCATTTTATGTAATGTCTGTGGGAATTTGTGCACAGACTGTGACCGATTCCTTCATCTCCATCGGAGAACAAAAACTCACCAGAGACAGGTAGAGTAAACATGGCCCCTGTTGTGTACACTGCATCATGGTGTGCATATTTATATAAATAAAATATAACYAAAAGGTAGTAGCAAATACTGAATCTGAAAAGGGTGTTAAATTTTATTTCGGAGATGGGATAGAAGTGTTTCCAGTTAATTCTCTTCAGTTGTTTTGGGTTGCATTCTCATGTCGTTTATCTTTCACAAAGATTAGAAAATCTTGCAGCAGTTCCTAATTCTAGTTCTTATGCTACATCAGCTTTTTCTCTCTTGTTTTTCTCTCTTGGTTAGGAATGTTTTTTTAGGAGAATTTAGAAGCTGCATAGACTTTCTTAAGTATACGTTGGTTCTTTATTCCTGTTAAATTTTATCTTCTTTACTGCTTCTGTCATAGGAGCCAGTGCTTGTCAACCTCTTCATTTCTAATGTATGTGTATTCCTTTTTAATATCCAGGAAGATGATTTGACAGCAAATATTCCTACTGGTTCCCCTATGAGTTTTCTCTTATTTTTCAATATTCCTCTAGCTTTCACTGTGTTTTAAAACACAAATATGTTTTAAATCAGAAATATGTTGCCCTATCCATAAGCTTGAAAATTTTCTGACTTCTTTTGGGTTTGTTTTTAGGATTGAAACTTTGACAAGATGAGAGTTTTTATAGCTTGCTGTGTACTCTGCTAGTTAKCATTCTCCTGTGCTATTCTTTTATCCTTTTCATTGGATTTTTTCTTTTTGTCATTGAATTTGATGTTGAAGATGCCTTTACTTGTAGAATTCTTGAACATTTCCCCTTTCCTGCCTCCATTCCTCATTTGTGGTTTGTTGTGATCCTTTATCTTCCTCTTTCCCTCTGACTACTTGTATTTGTACAAGGATTAAAATAATAAATGTCATTAATAAAGTTACTTCAGTGGAACTCAGTCCTCTTGTCCCTCTCCTACAATGCATCTATATTAATTTTTAGTTATGTTCAGGAATGGGCTTTTAAAGAAGATGATCGTGTCTCCTTAAAGTACAATGTTTTCTGTTACTGAGCAGCCTTGGAGTGCATGAACTGAATTGGTTTTGTTTGCTTTTAGGTGAAACTAAAAGCAAATCAAAAGATAGATGCAGAGACACACTGCAAATGGTTGTTCAGTGCAAGGGATAAGCTGCTCCAGAGCACGTGTGGTGCTCAGACCTTTGGTACCGAGTTTCACTCTCCAGTGAAACACTCCTCTGGTGCCACAGCATTTGCAGTGTAGTCTCAGCCTGGCACTGCCATGGGTGCCTACTATCTTCTATTTCTTAGCCAGAGTCTTTGCAATCCCCTTTGAAATTTTCCTGTTTCGTCATCCTAAGAAGATCATTTTATGTCTACTCTTCTGTCATGGCACAGCACAGTCTAGTCTCATTCATTTTTCTGATTTCTCCTATATAGCCTGTTCAGATTACAGTTGATAAAAAGTAAGTTCTTATCTCATAGAAAGCCTCATATTTTTCCTTTTATCTGTCCAAAATAGCTATTTACCAGATTTTCCTATTGACTTCTAAAAGCATGTTTAAAGTTCTGCTCTCTATTCACCACTTTTACCTTTACATCTCATATGTTGAGCCTCTCAAATTCAGTTTCAATTCTGTCATGTTCCCTCTGTCCTATTTTCTGTTTGCTTCCTGTTCTTTGTCCAACTTCAGTCATACATACCTCTTCAATGTATTTTCTGTCCCCTCCAGAAAGGACAGTCTGTAAGTTACTCAGATGTGCTTATATGAATACTTTGTGAAGCAGTTAGGGTTTTTTTTTTTCCTGATTCTAGTAAAAATTAGAGTGAACTGTATACATCCATACCTGGGAAAATTCTAACTTTCCTTGCATTACAGGTGAAACAAATGCAAACAGAACTGCCTTCAAAGCTTGGGAAAGGAGCAAAAGAAGAAACTGCATGAAATTCCCTAAGGATCTCTTGCAGTTTTTTTTTAATTTGCAAAAACTTTTTATTGTCCTTATTTTAGCCAAAAGTATCCACTGTGTATTTATATGAAAGTTAAAAATACTAATACTACATGTTTCTATAATTGTTACTCTGTAGTACTTGTTATTAAGACCCTAATTCTCAATGTTGCTTTGATAAACTACTAGCATGGTTATATGAAGATATTTCTGATGTTTTCTTGTGCTTTTAATATTCTGTGGCCTACTGGATGTGTTGGGTAGGAATTATGAAGTCCAAGCTCTGTATTTATTAAATCAGAAAAAAAAATGTGCACCTCTATTCTTAGCATTGCTCCACTGTTTTTTCTGCACAGTGTTAGATCAAGAGTTAATTTTATTCATTTTTACTTCTAAAAACATGAAACCTTTATCCTCCATATCTGCAATATGTACAAGTTATGGAATGTATAAAAGAAAAACAACTTGCAGCAGACAATCTCACAGAATCTGTAAAATGCCTGGTCTAAATCCAAAGAGCCACAAAAATAACAGAGACAGGTCCATGCTCTAATTAAACATGCTATTTAGTATCTGTTTGGTTAACTTGACAGGTGTTCAAAGAAGAAGAAGAAGCTATCAAAGTTGATCTCCACGAGGGCTGTGGTAGGACCAAACTTTTCTGGCTGATGGCATTAGCAGATTCTAAAACTATGAAGGCTATGGTGGAGTTTAGAGAACAGACAGGTAAAACACAACTGTTACTACTTGTTCTTTATCCTGTTTATTGTGATCTTCACCTGCTTTAGGGTAATGCTTTTAAATATTTGTTAATAAAAGTAGAACAGTTTAGCTGCATAAGAATTGCTACCTTTCTGGTTGTTTTCTGTGAATGCTGCATTGATGTCTCACAGAGTGTCAGTCCCTTGTGTTTCATGAGAACATTTTTGGTCTTGTTCTCTCTTGCTCCATAGGCAAACCGACCACCAGCAGTTCTGAAGCATGTCGGTTCTGTGGATGTAGGAGTGGAACAGAATTATCAGCAGTGGGAAGTGTTTGTTCTGATGCAGACTGCCAGGTGTGTATTAGCAAGTATCGATCATCATTAATTACATAAATAGAAGAGAGCATAGGATGAAATGGGTTTCTTATTTTGAATAATCCTTGTTTATCCCTGTGGTCCATTTTAAATCAGATCTGTCATACGAAAAGGTTCTAATATTGAATATTACTATTCAAATACTTCTGAATTTGTAAATGTTTATTTTAATTACAGACTGAATACTAATAGTCAACTTACAKACTGGGTAGTTTCATTATTGTCTTCAAAAGTACCTCAAGTTTTCACAACAGCCTTGCAATTATAAAGTGAACTACACACTGTCAGTATAAAGTCAAATGTACTGGAAAGCTTGATAAAAAGAATTTGCTCAAGAGCCTGTGTATCATGTGAGTGTAGAACATTTCAGACTTGGCTAGGTTTATCATCTCTATCTATGTATCCTGAGTGTTTCTGTGTCCTTCACTGGGTGCAATTGGCAGAGGGCCAAATCATAACCAGTTTCTTACTTTGCCTTACCTGTTTCTGTCTAAGTGAAGCAAATTGGTCATCTTTTTTTCTCTGTCAGCCTATGAAGACATAATACAGTTCATTACAGTTATTTAAATTTAGTTCAATTTGTTGCTAGCTTCTGGGTAACTTTTATAAATTTTCTGTTTAGTAGGGATGGGAATTAGAGGTGGTTAAAAATCCATTTCCATGTAAAATCACTTTATGCTGATTAATGGTTAGGTTATAATGTATTAAGAGTGAGTTACTTGAAATTTCTCCAAAATCTGCAGATATCTTAAAGGCTGTTAATACAGGTCAGCAATGTTTATGCAGGAAGCACTCCATATATAAAAGGCACACAGAGGATCAAAGAACAGGTTTTTTTCTATTGAAAGTTTTAAATTATGGTTTCATTAAGATGTTTGCATTCAGGAGCAGTGCAGGTAAACAAAGGAAACATTGTTATTTCAAGTACACAGCGTTCAGCTTTTCCCAAGTACCTGAGGCAGCAGCAGACAATATTAACCATGATTCTTCCATCTCAGTTTATTGCATGGACCAGCAGTCCTTCAAAAAGCGACACTGCCAGAACACTCAAGAGAAGGAGAAGAGATGATTAACTCTCTACTTTACATTTCTTTAGGAGTACGCCAAGATTGCCTGCAGCAAGACACACCCCTGCGGTCACCCCTGCGGAGGCGTGAAGAACGAAGAGCACTGCTTGCCGTGCCTGCATGGCTGCGATAAAAACGCTACAACTCTGAAACAAGATGCTGATGACATGTGCATGATCTGCTTTACTGAAGCACTTTCAGCAGCACCAGCTATCCAGGTTTTTTGTTTGTTTGTTTCCCCTTTTAAGAGATTACTATTTCGAGTGTAATGTGTCATGTGAAGGAAGTGAAAATATAAAGTCTTTCAAGTTGGGCTGTTCAAAATTTGAAAACAGACACCATAACAGTAGTTAAGCTACTATAAAAGTTTTCTTTTTGTCTGGCATTCTATTTCAAGAAAGCAGATTGGATCAATTCARTTTGCTATGTCTGCTTTTTTAAAGTACATGGCATTTTATAAAAGAGTAAAACAACTGAGGTAATTAGTTGATAGAATTCATGTGTATTTCATATATCCGTACGTGATCTTGGTGTAGTTATGATTTTAATGCCCATTTTATGTTCTTTCTTGTTGTTAATAAGGAAATAGGGATCTTCTAGGATTTCAAATAAATTAATATTGGAATTGATATATGTTGCCACTTAAAAGCAAATAACTGCTTTTACTTTTGTGGTTAATGTAACTTCARTATTCACTTACACTTACTCTTTTCTAAAGCTGGACTGCAGCCATGTTTTCCATTTGCAATGCTGTCAACGAGTACTAGAAAACAGATGGCTTGGTCCAAGGATAACTTTTGGGTTTATGTCCTGCCCAATTTGCAAGGTAAATTAGCTGTGTGCCTGCAAAGTCAAGAAACTTACTGATACTTTCCTTTTCATTGTTTTTCTTTTTTTCTTTTCTTTTTGTTATTACTGTATTGCTTGGTACAGTATAAATTAGTTATACATGACTTGTTTTCTTAATTCTACATGTTGCTATAGAAAGACTAGCATTGATGCATCTTTTTACTTTCTCCTACTGTTCCCTGAGGTGTCCTCTTAAAAAGAAAGCATAGGTCAGACATTGTCTTAATATTGTTTCATTCTTACCAACATCAGCTTGCAAATTCCCAGTATTTGGTGATAGTGGTGAGGGGAAGAAGTAATCTTAAAGCACATTATCTTGAAACAGGAATTCTCCATTTTACTAACCACTTTTAAAGCTGCTTTGCTTTTTAGTCTGAGGGCAGAGCCAAAGAATACATGTACTTAGTTCAGCTAAGTTGCTAACAATTCTTCTTGTACTCTAAAAAATGTAAGTTGCTGTAAGCAAAAGCACATGATAGCTACTGGAAAGAAGAGCACCTTACCCMACCCTAGGAACTTGACATTTGGGAATAGTCAGCCATTCCGCATGCTATGGTTCTTCTGTCATGTTGTGTTGTGGTAATTAATGGCAGTAGCTTGTGGTTACTAATTGATAACGAACTGCCATAGAGGACTGTCAGTCACTATGCTTACTTACTGAGCAGTAAGCCAAAAAGGACCAAAATTACAGAACATAAACAATGAGAATATTCCTGTGCTGTGGTGAATATTTCATAGACTTCACCACCTCCCTGGCTGTTAGTCACTTGGAAGGGTTGATGTTCCCATGTCACAACAGGCCATAGAAAAAGCATTCATGGATACCATTTTTACAGTAAATAGAGTACATTCTGTATCAGCTGKTTTTTGAAATAGGCCCATATGTTTTTATGACATCTCTCATGTTATTTGTGCCTGACTATAACACAAATGATCATAGCTGTTGGGATAAAGATGCACAATACTTTAATCAGCTTTGTTTTTATTTCAGAACAAAATCAATCACACAGTATTAAAGGATTTGCTTGATCCAATCAAAGAACTCTATGAAGATGTAAGGAGAAAAGCGCTAATGAGATTGGAGTATGAAGGGCTGCACAAGAGTGAGGCCATCACAACGCCAGGYGTTAGATTTTATAATGACCCAGCTGGCTATGCTATGAACAGATACGCTTATTATGTTTGCTACAAGTGCAAAAAGGTATGGTGGGATTTTTTAAATKGATGTTACCATTTCACAAGTATTTTCTTAAAACAGAACCTATGTTTAATACATTGTGTATGGAGCAGAAAGGCAGGAAAAGATGTTTATAGAATCATAATTTAAAAAATCAAGTATTGGGCTAATGAGATGTATATAGTATCTTAGCTAGTAAAGCTCAAGTGTGTATACAGAGCAGCTCAGAAACCAAAAGCACCTTGAGTCAATGGCCACTTATAAGAAGGTGCAGTACCTACTTCCTCCAGTACCTGTTCACCTCAGGCTGCTACTTAATTTTGGCATAGGGTTCCTAGAGCATCCAGATGCTCTTCCAAAAGCCTTACAGTCACTGGYATAGAGCAGGGTATGTTGCCATTTTTGGTCTTGTTCATCCTGAGACTGAGGGACATTTTCTGAGTGCCTCAAAACCATGTACCTACAGATTCAAGAGACCTCAGAGTAGTGGAGGCCACTGAAATGGCAGTCATTTGTCATATTCCTCTTACAAATAGAATTGGTTAAACTGAAAAGAATAGTTAAAAGAATAATTGTCTCTGGTTTAACATCCAATCATTTCTATATGCAWTTAAGGCATATTTTGGTGGTGAAGCTCGTTGTGATGCTGAGGCTGGACAAGGAGATGATTACGATCCAAGAGAACTTATTTGTGGTGCCTGTTCTGATGTTTCAAGGGCTCAGGTGAGTAAATAACTTCTATTCATGTTTTTATTTCATTCTGAAACCCTGAGCACCTGAGCTGTACAGTAATTCATAGCCATTTGTAATTACATGTATTGTACAATATTGTATACCATTAATATATTTTACAGAATATAGAAGTGAGTTGTTGGGATTGTGATAATATGGCTGCTTCACTGACTGGTGTTTGCTTTCCTTGTTCAGATGTGTCCCAAACATGGTACAGATTTCTTAGAGTACAAATGCCGCTACTGCTGTTCAGTTGCTGTTTTTTTCTGTTTCGGGACAACGCATTTTTGCAATGCTTGCCATGATGATTTCCAAAGAATGACAAGCATCCCTAAAGAAGAGCTCCCACACTGTCCTGCAGGTAGGACTTTGACAAAGCAAATTTACCACACTGAATTCTGAAATAAATTACAAGTTCTAATTGATACTAGCTTTTCTTGGTGATACTTTTTTGGTTTTCTGGCAATGTCATTGCRCTGATCATTTAACCATTAGGAACTTTGATGGAGAAAGACATTTCAATTTCCCTCTACCAGGTCAGACTCCAGATGTAAAATGATGTGTAAAATGGTATATTGATAAAATTAACACATTATTAAGTGATGTAKGTGTAGTTAGTATGTGTAGTTATCTGCAAACTGTTACCCCAATGCCTTAATTACTAGGTTCATGTGCTGTATATTGATTTTCTATTAGTAAATGATTGGGAGTTAAAAGTGCAATCTTTTCATCAAGATATTTACATAAAATAAGTAAACAAATCAATTTCAATTCCTGCTCTAACCTTAGAATTATTGTTTATTGCAGAATGTAACTCKTGTTCATTATTCAGTTTTTCTCTTAGCTTGTGCAAAGTTCTCCCACAGTATTAATGAGATAAAACTTCCTTAAGTGACTGTCTATAAAAAAGGCAAGACRCTTAATTTGAATTTCATTAAATGAAATTTCATTTCATTTMATTTCAGTTAAATGTCAGTTTGATCTTTTTTCTTTTCCTCTTCAAATACCAAGTCAACATTTGAATAAGATGTATTACTTTCATTTAGTTTGGGGTTTTTTTGGAGGAAATGTAATATATGTCTGTTTACATTGTCTGCAAGCATTAATCTAGTCTTTTCTTTATTTCCTTTATCCTTACATTCACTGTAGGTCCCAAAGGTAAACAACTTGAAGGTACAGAATGTCCACTTCATGTTGTCCATCCACCCACTGGTGAAGAATTTGCTCTGGGTTGTGGGGTTTGCAGAAATGCACACACTTTTTAGAATAGCAATTTTTTTTAACCAGAGCAAAACAGGTGCCCTCATCCCTCAAGTGTCCTGAAAACAAAGTCCAGCTGGGATGAGGATGGGACCATTCCATAACCCAGGTAAAAGGAACAATTTACAGTGCAAGAAGGATGCCAAATATCATGTACATAATTCTTGCTGTGAGATATTGACATTTTTTGAACTAAGACATCAAAATTTGTGAGGTGTTTGCATGTGGCCATTACAGTCATCGGCTAGGAAACATTGGACATTTACAAATAAACAATTGTTATTAAAGGATCTGTGTGTCTGTGGACTATGAATGATGCTGGCTTTCAGGAGAAAGGAAAAAATATTGATTATTGTATACTGACTTTTTGTAATCTTGTACAATTGTAACGCATCACAAGTGGGGATGGGAAAGAGGAATATTCTGGTTTATTTCCTAGACTGTTATAAAAAAAATGTGTTAGGAAGGTATAAATGTAACAAGTTATCACCCTGTATATAAAGGTATCAATGTTTGTCCTGTATAAGAAATATTAAATTACAACAGCAGTTTCATTTAAACTTCTGGGTTATGTTTGAGCCTGAAATTTTAATGAAGTGCAATACTGAGTGTGCCTCATATCTTGCAGCTGTAAACATAATGGAATGTACATGTCAATAAAGCCACTGTACATTTTTATACAGTGAAAGTCTAACAAATGTGTAAGCCTCCATTTTCACAAACACTCTTAAAACAGAGTGGGGGAGGYGGGAGGGAAGGGGCAGAAGAGAGGTGTCCTATAATTATTTCAGCAGACTCTTGAAAAGTAGGAAAATCTTTTGGGTAAACTGGTGGTTATGGAAGTACTTRTGACATGAAAAGCACTGCTCCATTTCTCAACAGAAAAGTTGGATAACTGTTCCAGCATTCATATGAAGAATTGTATTTCCGTTTCAATTACCAGCAGAGTTTTAAAACACGAAAGACAACTGCATTTAAATTATTTTTGATCAGTTCTATTTTACTGAAGACTCCTCATCACTCCTACTTTTAGGACAAACAGCTTTTTGAATTTCAAAATGTTCATTTCATAAGAGTCCTAAGTCCTCTGCACCTGCATAATGAATGCAGAATATAACTTAAAGTAAAAACTCCTATTTGTAAGATTTTCTCTTTGGATTTTTTTTCTTAGATGTGTTCAACTCMCTTTCTAGCATTTCTGTCTTGAACCTGATGAAAAGTATGTTACTGCCTTTTACWTTTAAGATATTGGTAGATGGCATCCATACCAGACAATCTTGATGAGACTGGAACCACGGGATCCATCTTGCCTAACTTCAGACATCTGGAATCACAGAATGGCTGGCATTGGAAGAGGCTTCTGGAGATCATCTTGTCCACCCCCCCCCCGCTAAAACAGGTTTACCTAGAGCAGCRTATGTACCTGCACTTTGAAATAGTTCAGAATAGTTCACACACCTGTCAAGTACAATTGTTTTTATTCACTGTAGCTCTGCCGAGGGATCAGAGGGCTGAGGCCAGTTGTGTGAGGTTCAACAAGGCCAAGTGCTGGATCCTGCACTTGGGTCACAGCAACCCCTGCAGGGCTACAGGCTGGGGAAGGGCTGGAAAGCTGCCCAGCAACAAAGGACCTGGGTGTGCTGCTCAACAGCAACTGAACATGAGTCGGCAGGGTGCCCAGGTGGCCAAGAAGGCCAATGGCCTGTGTCAAAAATAGTGTGGCCAGCAGGGCCAGGGAAGTCCTTGTCCCTGTATTGGGTGTCTGACCCATTGTCATTTTTAGAAAATTGGAKTGTAGCACCGTTCTTACAAATTAATTCTATTTTTTAATTTTTCAGCCTTCTCTTGAATTTCAGATTAACATGAGTATTAATTTAGGAAATTGAGATTATGGTGTGGAAAGGACATGACACTGTTCGTGTTTACTTAAAATTGATAGAGTGAGGGATAGGCAGTACTGCAGCAATGCTTCTCTCACACACAGTTGACCATCCCCTGTCACCACTCCAGGGAGGCAGCACAGCCACATGTGAGCATCAGGCTCTTGCACAGAGCTCAGCTCCTCACGTAATGGTTGAGCCTTGGCCACGCTGCTCCCACAGTGTCTCAGACATTGGCGTCACCACRTCCCCCCACGCCGATCTCTGCCGGTGATTATAGCAGATGCCAGCACAGGCTGCTAATCAGATCAGTCCACAATAAGATTGCTGTATGCCTTTCCAGCTGTCTCACATGTCTTTCTGTCAGCTGTTGATCCACTGCCCACGCAATGGAAATAGTCAGTTCTTGTCTGTACCACCCTGTTTGCCACAGCCCACCACACTCAGCTAATTTATACCAAACTCAGCTCCTGGCCAAGGTGAGGCCTCAGTGCTCACACTTGGATCAGTTTAAAAATAGCTTGAACTTTTATGGGTGTATCCACCCACTGAACACAATATGAACAGTAAAAGTTAATAAGATACAGCTAATTAACATGTCATCATMAAGGCCAAATAAGCTTGGTCCTTACAAAACAGGTTTTGCCAATTCCATCATACTAGGCTCATGTTTCACCTAGACAGAGGCTTTGCTAGGGAGTTTYGGGCCCACCCAGTAATTCAGGATAGAACTCAAACTTTTCTGGGCTTTTCCACAGCCCTCCTTAAGCCATGCCACATATCGCAGGCGCCAGAGTGCAGTGGTTGTAGGGCAGATGCCTTGTCCCTCAGCCCAAGGTGCACTGGAAGGGCTGCACTGTCACAGCCCCCRCTCTCACTGATGGAGTGTGGGAGTGAGCTTGTGCTGCCAAGCATTCCAGGATCTGACTCCTCACCAGGCATTCCTACAGAGATGCAGCCAAATGCAGAACAACACACTGATTACACAGCAGCCAGATGCAATGGGGACTGTGATTATTATTGATAATCACCCAAAGATGTCCCCTGCCAGCTGGTCCAGGGAGTTTTCTCAGGTAATACCCACCACTGCAGTCTCTTGAGATTCAGGAGGTGCTCCTGCTTTTGCCTCAATGTTACAKGTAGGCTGTGGGCTGCTCATTGAAATACAATCTCTTTGGATGTACCAAGTTTCTGAATACCTGAAAGGGRATTTGGACACTGAAACCTTGGATGGATACTTGAGGCAGTGCTTTGGGTCATCCACTGAGCAGCACACACAGTGTACTTTGCTATTGCCATCCGTGGTATTGCTTCTATACTCCACTCATTTCTGCATCCTTAGCCCATGTTAGGTCTCAGCTAATCTAGTATTTCTACCTCCCTGTCTGTTCATTCAGTAATATTTCTTTCCTGTATGTGACTCTGTATACATCCTCCCCTGCACAGTTTTTCTGCTCACTCAGCTGCCCTGGAGAGCATTCCCACTCGACCCAGCCCCATTCCCAGGTCTCACCTCTGCCATGTACTCTGCCAGAACAGCCATTAGAGGAAGGAAGGATGGTATTAAGTATGCTGGCACACAAAGGGAATGCATACTCCACTGAGGCCRTGTGGGTAGCAGTGTCACATCACTTTAAGCTAGAGATTCAGGTGGTTTGGTGTGAATGGGGTATGATCTACTAGCATCACCATCCTAATGCCAATTCCTAACAAAGCTACTTAGAAACCTGGCTGGAGGAGCTGAATAACAGCTTTTTAAAAGCATTTSCCTGAGGGGAGGTTGTATCAGTGGACTCTGTCATGGAGCAGTAATTGCAATGGGACRATCCAAGCTACAGGGTAAACACAGCTCTCCACAGATTCTGCTCTAATGGACATAAATGTAAKATGATACACTGGGTTTGCTTCCATCTCTGTCTCCCTTTTCTCCAATACAAACAGAATTTGAGCAACAACATTCCAGTTGTTACTCATAAGATTGTTGCCTCTATTTCTACATCTTTGGCTTTTTCCATACTCCTAGTGGGTTGTGGAATGGCCTAGGTTCATAAATCTTTATTTCCCTCCTGATGGAGGCTGGGCACAACTATGTGCTTCCCACCAAGCAAATCCTAAATTTTGGCACACCCCGAGTGCCTTASTGCTGACTGAATTTGACCTTTCCCATGAATAGGTGCCCAGTGGCAGGACTTTGGATCTATTCATCCAACACTCATACAATCAAGGAACTGGTAAATAACTCCTGGGTTTTGCCTCCAGTGCTAGGATACAAGACTTAGAAACAAGGCATGTTTGGAAACCAGCTTTAGGGTGCCCTTGCAGRACACATTTCACATCACACATAAGGTACCCTCCTCCGGTGCCTTGGTACCAAGGCCAATCCTAATACAAATGCCAGCTTCCTCTTAGCAATAAGTCTGTTTGGGAATTTTCACCACTGTGGCTTGCTAATCATATTAACTCCTCACCCACTGGCAGAGTCAGTGGAACTGATTTGCAAGGAGCTACACAAAGTACAGAGAATATTCCTGTAAACCAAAGAACTCTAGCAGGATGCTGTCAGACCAACCTATCAGTGAGCTGGCACTGCCCTTTCCAGCAGCATTGCTCTGTCCATGGCTCACACCATGGCCAAGATGAGGTGCTGTCTGTGCTGCTGGGCATGGCTCAGCCCACTCTGCACATTTGTACAGCAACCCTAGCCAAGGCCATGCCACCAGACTCCCCTGTCAGAGGGGCTCCAGCAAACAGCAGCTTTTACTGTATTATCTAGCAAAATAGAGTGGTACAACAGCTTTTACCCAGGAAGCAACCATGGGAGCCATTCATCTGGAAAGAATTGCTAGAGCCTCTAGAGACAGAAACAATATTTAGACAGCAAGGAACCTTTTAAAAGAATTATGTCCAGCTTCTACTGAACCATGAGCAACAACATCAGGTAAAACAGCCTGTTGCAAGCAACACTCTATCCTGCTGTTGTTCATCCTTAGTTTTATCTTTGTATGTTTCTGTGGCCATGAGGCCTTAAATTGAGGCCCACTGGTTKAAATACCATTTTATTTGCAGCTACTTAAAAAAAAAAAGTAAAAGAAGCTGAGTTACAGCTCCTGTTCTGTAAGGCATTGCTTGTGATGGATAGAACATACTTATTTTAGCGGCTTATAATACCACATTCTAACGGTATAAGAAAGTCCCTCACCACAGAAAATCTTCCTGTATAGACATGTTGAGAAAATAAAACCAGGAAGTTTCCCTAATGATATCCATTACTGAATAACATTCACTTCTTTTGGCATTGATAATGAATAGGTTCAGCTTTCCTCTGTATTTTCTTTTTCAGCATGATCTGCTGAGAATTAAGATTGTCACAGACATTCTAGACCAGGTCTTTCAGCCCCTACTCATCACATTAATATTCTCCACATTTTTCAGAACTTCTATTTTCATTAAATCAGAGCTACTCGTGCCCTGCAAGCCTGACATACTTTCATCATAGCTGGATCTGGTCTGCTATGGTTACTTAACTCTCTTCCAACTGCTTCTGTGATTTTCCTCTCTGCATTCTTATCCTAGCCAAATGCAAGCCAGGCTTATCAGGGTGGAGTACAGTTCCTTGCTTCAGGAATGCTTCAGAGCTACTTGAATATAGCCAGAAAATCAGCACAGTAGACTTTCAGTGCTAAAGGGTACAGCCTTTATAATCAAGACCTGGCATTTGAAACATAGCCGTGGCTTCATCAGTCAGGCAATCTGCCAGCTGAAATTAGGTGTTCTGTACAACCTCAGACTGAGGTGGTGAGATCCCCTGTTAGACACTGAGATTTTACTGGCTATGTCTTGGGTTTTATGCCTGTGGGCTGTTCCTCATCTTCACATGGTGACAGTGAGGGCTGCTTCACATCTCTAAGTGAGTAACTCTCCCATCAGAAAAACTGAAACTTCAGACAGCTTCTCCTTCTCTTTTGGAAAAATAAAAAGTTACAGTGCAGTTTCCTTAACAGTCTCATTTTTGCATAGCAGGGCTCAGCACAGGCCATGGCCTTTTTCTGTTACTACTGAAAGCATACACCCCAAAAAGAAAAATCATTAAAAATATTCCTCTCTCAAAAACTCATCTGCTGTAAGTTAAGTGATTAGTGTAAGGCAGAGAGACTACTGAATGCAGACACACCTAACAGAGGTGTCCAAGTTACTCACTAAAGCTCCAAAGTGCCCAGCCACAGTGGCAACAACACAGACYAGCCCAGACCTGTGCATGTTCTTTGAACCTTTACTGCTTAGCCCCTTCGTAGCCTGCTGCCACCCATTTCAGTGCCAGCCGCCTCAGTCCGGGAGCTCTGCAGGGCTTTGTCTGCCAGCTAAACCAGAGCCCCCAGGCCTGGGGGGTCACCAGGAGCCCACACCACCAGCTGCCCGCAGGTTTTCTTCCATGCAGCTCTGATGAACCGCCCGGTTCTTGTGCTTTGCCCACAGACACTGCAGACGTTTTTGTCAGTGCTCTGCACCGTGCCCAGGGCTGGGGCTGGCCCCAAGGACAGAGCTGCAGCTGCCTTCTTGCTGAGTTCAGCTGCTATGGCCCCAAACAGTGTCATGCTGGGAGTGCTTTCCGCGCTTGTTCTACTCTCCTACACACACAAAGGGTGCCTAAAACTTACACAAGCGGCTACAACAAAGCAAAGAAGGGCACAGGCAGTGAGCCAAACTTTGTTTACTCCCACGATAAGGCAGCAAATTGTAACTGCTCGGCACTGTAAGAMGTCCCTCCCAGTAAGTCAATACAGTGAAACTCAGACAATGCAAGGGTTTTAAAGTAGTGTTACCTTAAAAATAATGAAATTGCAGCTGTTACATCTTCCAAGATTTCTACGCAAACTCAGAAAATATTTGTTTTGGTCAAAAGATGTTTCTTTTTTTTTTTTTTCTGCAGACACCAGAACTTGATCAGAGCATAAATTTTGATGAAAATACATACTTTCTTTTTTTTTTTTAACTGACTTCACATGGCATGGCTCAGTTACATTACATCATAATGTACATAATGCTGCCTTAAAACACTAAGAGAGGTGACCAGGAGAAGCAGCAGCTGGCTTGCTCTGTATTTGYTGATAAAAAATAGATCCTTCTCCCCACAGACTGGGCCCAGGTCTAGTTCCAACCTTTRCAGTCTGACTCTGTTTCCCACATCTCCAGCAGTTTGCATTTACATACTTGCAAATACGACTTGTCTTCACTAGAAACTGTAATTGGGAACTGTTCTCGTCCCACCATTAGAAACCAACTCTGATCTGGAACACAGGGCTGAAAAGGGAATTCCTAAGCAGTGAGAATGGAAAACATGGAACATTTCCAGATGGGCATGGCAAAACAGTTATTGCAGGTTTCTTGACAGTATTGGCTTCATTCATAAACACATCTCATTACCTACCAAGTTTTATACAGCTGTCTCATAAAACTGAGCAAATTATACAGTCACATATTTGCTATTRCAATGTTGTCTAAGATACTCATTAATCTGCTCAAGGTAAGGTGATAACTCACCTCTTATTCCCAGATTTTTGTTGCATTTCCTGAAAAGCTGAAGACTGGATGTAGATTCATAAATACACACAGAACTGTAATGGCTGAGCTTTAGTAAACAGCTCAGGACATTCTGAAATGGAGAAAAAGAGATTATTTTCTCACAGAAACTCAAAATAAAAATTTATTTTACATTTCTCACTGAAAAACAAGTCTGTTTC
>JACDOX010000031.1:2066103-2094136 GCA_014549065.1 Cardinalis cardinalis
AAAAAAATAAATTAACTGACTTAATGTATGCAAGAAAATGTATTTTTATAAAGTGCTTCTTAAAGATTTCAGGGATGGTGACATTTGATTGACCACTGAAGAATGTTTCAAAGCCATTTCAAGACTGGGGCAAGTACAGGATCACAAGTGCTGTTTCCAAGAAAATAATGACAGAAATTGGGATTACAACAATTTGAGCAGTAATTTATTTACTATAGCTTGCAATAAATTAATWATTAATTTTTGTGAATCTCAACAACTGTTAAGAGTTTGGTCACACASAGGGCTGAAAAATGAGGCGTATTAGAGTGTACCACATGCACGAAGGACACACGATGACAAGGCATTTGCAGCCCATGGGAAACCTCACACACCACTTTGTSTTCTCTGCCTGGCAAAATCCCAAGCACATCATTCCCAGTGCCTGCAGCCCTAGGACACATTGGTGGTTTGCTTTCTCTCTTACATCTACTCCTGAGGCCAGCCTCACGTGGGGCTTCCAGATCACAGAACACAACCGACCGTACTGATGATGAGGATCCAGCTCCATCGCTGGTAACACCCAGCGTGCCCAAGTGGCYGAGAAGGCAAACAACAGTGAAGTAAACAGGGCARGAGACTTTTTCTCCTTTTAAGTCCTTTATTAAAAGACCGGCTCAGGATTGGACAGCTCGATGGGTCTGCAGTCTCCCGCCGTCTCTCCCAGGGTGACGCTG
The DNA here is from genome assembly GCA_014549065.1 of Cardinalis cardinalis. Taxonomy (NCBI): domain Eukaryota; kingdom Metazoa; phylum Chordata; class Aves; order Passeriformes; family Cardinalidae; genus Cardinalis; species Cardinalis cardinalis. The sequence goes on from JACDOX010000031.1 coordinate 2,066,820, forward strand.
AGGAGAAGGATATGTGCAGCTTTGTCCACTACGGACAAAGCCGGGGGGTCCAATCCCCGTGGAAGCCTGCAGACGTGATCTCCGGTCTTGATGGCCGCAGCCTGGCTCCCTCTCCGGGTCCCGGTTTCGGGATGACTCGCACTCAGGGTGAGGGGCGATGAAGGTTTTTCAGCATCTCTGCAGGCCCATCACTCCGTTCTTCACATTCAGACATCACTCTAATTGCCCAACTCTATATTGGCTTGTTGTTTTGGGGGTCTTTTCAGTATTTTTTGGAGTAGAAGCTTCTCTTGGCATGCTGGTCCTGAGGTTATTTTGCATGCTCCCTTCCTACGAGTCTCGTCCCTTCTCCTCACTGTCTGGGGAGGCCCCCACTCTTCACTGTCTGGGGAGAAGAGCCATTAACCCAGACCCAGCTAGGGCTTTACTGATACAAAAAAGAACCATTAACGACCACGACTTGTAATTATCATAACAAACAGATCGCGCTTTTGCAGGAACCCTGGTTTGACTTAGTTTTTGTAACTTTTTTCTCACAAAAAAATTGGGCAGATTTTTGTTTATAACAGACAGCACACAGCAATGTCAGCAGTGGTGTGGCCAGCAGGGCCAGGCAGGGATTGTCCCCTCGGCACTGGGGAGGCCACACCGCGAGTGCTGTGTCCAGCTCAGGGCCCACACTACAACAAACAAAGTGAGGGGCTGGAGTGTGTCCAGAGAAGGGCAACGGAACTGGGGAAGTGCTCGGAACACAAGTCCTGTGAGGAGCAGCCGAAGGAGCTGGTGGTGTTTAGCCTGAAGAAAAGGGAGGGTCGGGGGGAACCTTGTCACTTTCTACAGCTCCTGGAAGGAGCCTGTAGCCAGGTCGGGGGGGCCGGCATCTTCCTCCAGGTAACCAGTGACAGGACAAGATGGTATAGTCATAAACTGCGCCAGGGAAAGTTAAGGTTGGATATTAGGAGGAATTTCTTCACAGAAAGGGTGACTGAGCACTGGAGCGGTGGTGGAGTCACTATCCCTGGAGACATTTAAGGACAGACTGGACGCGGCACTGAGGAGGCACCGAGTGCCATGGTGCAGCTGACATGGRGGCGTTCGATCATAGGCCGGACTCGATGATCTTGGAGGACTTTTCCAACCTAACAGATTCTACGATTTGCCACGCTACGTCTCTAGACTGCACGGTCCCCTTCCTGCCCAAGGTGGGACGCGCCCAGCCCCGAGCCGTGGCGCAGACGGGCGGGAGGAGGAGCCGGCGCCGTCCCTGGCTCCGAGGCGCCGCGGGCGGGGGCGCTGAGGGGAGGTGGGGCCGCCGCCCGCCGCCATTTTGGCTGGTTCGCGTCGCTTCCGCCGCTGGAAGTAAACAGAGAGCGAGGCCAGGGAAAGAGAGAAGCAGCGACGCGGGCGGGACGGGACGGAGCGGACGGCGGAGGCGGCGCTGGGGTCGGCTTTGGCGGAGAGAGCTGATGTGGCCGGAGCGGAGGCGCCAGCGCGGCCCGAGCCCCGGTTAATGCGAAGCGCAGCAGGGAGCCGCCAGGTGCTGGGGCGGGAAGGGACGGGCAGCGGCACCATCCGCGGGGTCCCAGGCCCCAGGAGCGGGCTCCGAGCAGCGGGGGCGGCGGAGCTCGGGGCCTGCCGGGCTGTCGGAGCCCCGGGCCGGGGGTGGGCCGGAAGGAGGCGACCCTGAGGGGAGCCTTCTCCGGGAGTAGCGAGRGATCCTTAAATCCTACTCCGCCGTGTTTGGGGTCGCTGCCTCGCAGCTTTCCCCTGATAGCGCTAATCAGTCGTGGAAGCCTCTTTGTGTCCAGCGGAGCAGGGAGTTTGCGGCAGGGAGGGGTTGGGCTCGCCTCCCCTTTCAGCCCCTGCTCCCCTTCAGCGCATTCCTGGTGTTCCATGAGCAGAGGGGTTGAGGCACAGCGAGCTCGGTTGGACAGGCTCTTGGGAAAGCGTTATCAGTCGGGTGCAAACAGCTCTGCACAGTTTGTTTTGTTTGTTTTTGGTTGTGGGTTTTTGGGTTTTTTTTGTGTTTTTTTTTTTTTTTTAACTGCCGTTGTGTTCTGGCTGCACCTTACTCGGCAATAAAAACAATGTTAAGCACGTGCTTTGCTCCTCCTCCTCCTGCTCGGTGACTGAACTGTGTGATTAGGGTTGGACGCGACTGTTGCAAACAAGATAGCCTGGGTTGCGCCCAGGTGCGGAGTTCAGAAACGAGTCCTTTTAATAGGTGGAGAAATTTGCTTGGAAAATCTTAAGGAGTCAGGCACGCACCCGGCTTTCACCCATCTCTCTGCCCCCATAGAGTTGGATATTTTTGTTGGTTTGGTTTTTTGGGTTTATTTTCCTTACTGGCAAAATCTTAGCTGCTAAAGTGAAGTGGGTTATACCAGCAGTTTGAAGAATAGTGATACGTGTGTGTCGTGAGTTTGCCAGAGAGAGTTAAAAGCAAGACTGATGGTTCATGCGTTTCTAAGAAGTGATAAGCAAGCATTCCTTGAAAAGTAGGTTTTACTTATACAGTAATTTGCTAGTATGGAATTTTACATCGACGTCTTCCTTGTTGAAAAGTTTGCCTTGGGTTTCAAGTGGTCAGATCTTTAAATTACTGGATACATAAAGCAAAGTGAATTGAAYTTCCAATTGCATTACCTGTTCTTATGTTAAATATCCAGAAAGGTTTACTCTCTTAAGCAGCCTTTTAAAAGTAAATATGTTTTCGGATAACTCTGTAAACTTGTGCAGGCAAATATGCACTTTTGAAATTTCGTATTTGTTTTATTGTTGGCATGTGAAGAGGTTGAAAGCAGTTATATTTTTAAAAAAACTATTTTGATACTTTAAGTTCTAAAATGAGAACCCAAAAATTAGAACAAATTGATTAAAAATCAGATGACAAAACAGTCATGCAGTTCTTAAAATAATATTTTTTAGTCTTGAGCTTAGGCACTTTTTTCCTTTGGAAAAAAGCAACGTTTGGAAAGAGTTTGCCAAGGAAATACTTTTGAAAGGTTTCAAAAATCTTAATCTTGACCTCTTTAAATACAGTAACAAAAAAAGTTGTCTGGAAAGGTGKTTTTTTTCCCCATCCCTTGCTTTAAGTCATGGCGTTTAGAACGTGTAACTTCTTATTTTCTTGGAAGAAGAAAATATCAGTATACCTCTAAGTAATGGCTGTGTTATCTTTTTGTTTTTTAAGTTGGCTGTTTATAAAAATGTGGGACAGTATCTCACAACTTCCATGGGTGGGATTTGGTCTGTAACCAGTACATATTAACTACTTAGAGCTCATCCCAGTTAGCTCAGAGGTGCACAGTGAGAGCTGTCGTTGACCTGGTCCACTCCTATCGACACATCCCAGAGGCTTTTTTTGCAGAAGAAAAGGGAATACAGTTTTGTCAGTGGCAGCTCCCTCCTGGTCTTCTCTCAAAGGGAGACAAAAAAGAGGAAGAAAAACCCCAAACCCTACCTTAATGCAGTGGCAAAAGTAGCCTACCTAACTGGAACATTTATGCAGATTTACTGCCTTGCTAGCAAAAGATGAGACAGGATCTCTGCAAAGGAGGACTTGGAGAGCCCAGTCTAACAGTACTGTAGCTTTTTACAGATGGCTTTGGAAAGACTTGGACATCAAACAGGCAAGCCTGAACTTGGCAAGTTAATAGCTTGCCTGTGGTGAATGCTCCTTATAACCTCGTTGTTTGGAATATCTGTTTAGCCTAAAGCTTAAACTAATGTTGCATTTCTGACTAGCTTATTATAAATACTGTTCTTGCACTATGCTGAGTTATTATCTCTAAYGGAAACACAACAGGCTTGCAGTGGATTTGCCAATTAGTTCTTGATTAATTTTAAGTTGAATTCCATTTTCATGGTTGCAAAATCCAATTCCTTTATATTTTTGTTAGTTGCAGATGGTTCTGAGTCACTGTTCAGTTTTCTTGCTTTTCTTCACTGATGAAGTGGCTCAGCAACAGAGCTCTGTCTCTGGCAGAAAGCTTGTTCCAGCACAGGAATTGTGTTCTGCATAGTCCCATAGACAGGAACTGAATAATGGAAAACTGTTCTCTGGAAGCAAGTAGAGATTTTTGCCCAGTACTGTTTTCATCCTCTGCTKGCCTCCAAGTGTGCTAGGAGCAAAAATAGGAGCTGAAAAAAGTCAAGACAAATTTTCTTCGTCAGTCTTTCGTGATCGTATGTTTAGGTTTGTCTGCATCATCTTATGAGTGGCATTAGACCTTAAGTGATAGCTTGCTTCTGTCATGTGAGTAGCTAGGATTAAAGCCTTTTAAAGGTAGGTAGGGAGGTRCTGCCTTTGAGAAAGTAATCTGTGATGCATTGGATTATGAACAGTATAATTTTTAGCTGGCATTTTGTTTTAGGAAGTGCTTCCAGACTTAGTTGCAGTACATAGCAGGGAAATGTAACTTCTCAGATCCCAGGAGGGATCAGGGCATATGATAACCCTAGACATGTRATTGTACTTGAATGTTAAACCAGGATGATTTCGCTGTGTATGAAGTCCTTTTTATCKTCTAGAAATCAGAGAGGCTGGGGGTGCTTTATGTGTCAGGCTCACCCTGCCCCTGGATTCTCTCAGCTCTTTGGAGACTGGAATTGAGCACATTGTAGTTCAGTATGAGGCAGCAGAGCCCTTTAGGGCATGATGTGCATCATTCTGAGGCTTTTAAAAATAAATGATCAGATGCCAAGTTCACTTGTAAGATGGCATGTACAAAAGAACATATTTGGATTAAAACCCAGTRAACCCAGGATGTGTTTAAGATATATGTAGTGGTAAGGGTCTTTTTCTCTCCAATAGTGTAATATAAGGTAGAAGTTGTTTAAGTGATGTAATTATGGCAAAAGCAYATGCTACAGCCTATTGCCACAGGCTTGCTGAATTTAATACAATTTTGAAGAATTTTTCTGGCCCTTCTCTAAGTTTTTTTTGTGGGTTGAAACTTCCAGATTCTTACTGGAAATCTTCTGTAATGCCTATTTACTAGTTAGCTGGAAAAATGAAAGCACACCAATGGACTTGATGAAATACATTTTCAAGGATACTGATTTAAAACAGATGCCCATTAAAGCAATGTATTTCAAATGAATAAATTTTAAAAGAAAATATTCTTCCTTTATGAGAAAAAAGTTATTTGGTCTGATACAACATCTGCAATATGCAGTGCTTGCAAGCATACATACAGTAATTATTTACTTCCTTGCCTGATTTTGATCTCCACAGTTTCAAGTGTAGTTCCTAATAAATAGGGCTGGGCCAGGAATATTTATGTCAGTGTTCAAAAAATTGTTTAGAAGATTATCCTTCCATTAGTAGAACAGTAGAGTAATAATCAACAACACAGTAAAACAAATTAGGTTCAAAGTGTTCTCAACACACAAATGAAACACTGAAAGGAGAGTGACTGTTATAAATGGGTTGGCRCTGTTAATGATTAAAGAAGTAATAATAAAGATATCAGTTTAGATGATAATGTTATTTCTGGACTGCCATTTTGTTTTTTTTTACTTGGAGTTTTTTTCCTTTGTATATGGCAGGAAAAAAACCTTGGCAATGTGTTGTTGCATAAAATACCCTTTTTCAACTCCACAGTTTCTATTAATATTGTTCTCAGCTCTTTTACATTTACAAAATAAATAATTTTTTTTATTACTTCTGTAGAATGAAACGAGGAAGGACAACTAATGAAGCCAACAGCAGTTCATCTGAAGACACARCTGAGAAGGAATCCAAGAGACACAAGATTGTGGAGAAGAAAAGCACAGTTGTGCAGAGTCCTGACTGGGCAAACCTGCTCCAAGACATAATCCTRCAGGTGTTCCAGTACTTGCCACTCCTGGATCGTGCTCATGCATCCCAGGTCTGCAGGAGCTGGAACCAAGTGTTTCACATGCCTGATCTCTGGAGGTGCTTTGAGTTTGAGCTGAATCAACCAGCCACGTCAAACCTGAGGACTACACACCCTGAACTAATCAAGCAAATAATAAAGAGGCATTCCAATCACCTGCAGTATGTTAGCTTCAAGGTAGTGTATTTTATAGGCTTTTTTAAAGTTACTGTTATTCTAAAAGAAAGAGGGCAGCTGTCAGTGTGGTAGGTGGCCTTGTTTTTAGGCTTAATAGATGGAGGAAATGGATTCTCTAAATGGACATGTAGACATGGAGGTTACCTCCCAATTAATATGTTTGGGTATATTTTGAGGACCAAAACTTGGAATAACAGTATTGAACATACCTTTTCATTGTCTTCTGTTAGATGGGAATTTTTTTGGCTGGTGCTGTGGTTTGTTTGGAGTTTCTTGTTTGTGAGTCCTTTGTTGGTTTGTTTTTTGGGGTTTTTTGTGAGCTTTTTGTTTGGTTTTGGCTTTTTTGGTTTTTTGAGGTTTTTTTGTAGCAGTTCAGCGGCTTAAAATTCTGCTTCATGAAGTGGACAAAAACAGTTCTGATATGACTGCATGTGTGGGTTACTGCCTCAGAATTAGGTTCAGTCAGGATGCCTAAGTTGAGCATTTCCCCATTTCACATCCTGTAGGTACTTGACTCTAACATTCATGGTTAGAAAACATCTAATGCACAGAGAGTGACTTCAGTACTGCCAGTCATCAGGTAGCAGCTTTAATCTTAAATTGTATGGGATTGTCTGTACTCCGTGCAGCTGTGTTTCAGGGGACTGAGAGAGTACCTGTGGTTTGCATAGGATGGTGCATGTATTCACATTGTGGAATTATTTTCAGTACATGAAAATTTCTAATGTGGGCTTACATAGCAGTGTGTTTTGGAAGGGTGCTGTGAATCTCCTGGCTGCATATGCATCAGCTATGTGAGAAATTTGGAAAGGAAGTCTGTTCTGCAGCAAGTTCAGCATACTTGTGTCTGAGATCAGGCTGTTCTAATGCTGGAATCATCAGCATGTGAGGAGCTGAGTCACCTCTAACTGATCACATGTATTGCTACTGCTTGCTTGTAATACCAGATACAAACTGTTACCACGTGGTTTGCAGGGCTTTTATCAGCATCCAAATAAAGAARACCTAGGGCTGTAGTGGAGTGACCTCCCAGTGTCTTATCTCCTGTCTGTGTTGCTTTACGCCCAAGGAATTTTGGGTGCCCTTTGCTCGTAGGGTGATCCATCATTTCTTTCATGTGTCACTTCAGTTGTTCCAGTGCTGCAGAATGCACAAGGAAGTGGGTGTAACACTCACCAGTCCTCTGTAAAGGCTGAAAACAAGAGGGGTATTTGCTGTAGGCAAAGAAGGWTGAGATTGTTGAAAATCAAGGTTTTTCAGCTTGTGTTTGAGCAGAAAATTAATGTGCATTTGACTTAATCTGTTGCTGCCAAGGTAGCATGGCTGACAGTGGAGTTAAATTTGATCCTGTGATCAAGCTTTATACTGTTCTGTAGGTCTGCAAAGCTGTCATGGCTGCTGTGCATTCAGAAAGCACATCTGAGTGTCAGGGGAAGTCCCYTGGAGACACACTTAGTGATTTGGTTGGACAGCAAGCTGACTAATGAAGGTTTTGGGATTTGTGTTGGTTTGCTTGGTTTGGTTTGGCTTTTTTAGAGTATCCATTGCATCATTGTGGTTTTAAMAGTGAAGGGCCAGTCATTCAAGTTCATATGATAATGCGCTTAACTCTCCAGCGGCTCAGTTTTATGAACTGAGCCACTGTAAAAAGAAGTGGCTTTTGTAAAAGATCTATAGAATTCTTGCATTTTGGTAAGGAGGACTGTAAAGAGGAAGTCGAATAGGCTCTAGACCCTCCACTTGCTTGTTATTTGATACAGAATGAGTGTCTTGGAACACACTGTTTAGCTAACCCCTCACCATGCTATGTTTTTCCAAAGTGTTTAGAAAAGTAGTAAATTTATAGCAAATAGTCTTGGATTTTTGATTCATACTTTTTTGGGGAATAGAGAATAACATTGATGGATTCACAATGAGAGGGGTTTTTTTTACATCACATTTCAGAAAGTAAAGTGAAAAAAAAAAGAGTGTATTTGCAGTGCATTCTGAACACGAAATTCATTTTGTTTTAAGGTGGACAGTAGCAAGGAATCTGCAGAAGCAGCTTGTGATATTTTATCACAGCTTGTGAATTGCTCTCTGAAAACACTTGGGCTAATTTCAACTGCCCGGCCAAGCTTCATGGATTTACCAAAGGTATTTTATTATGTATATTTTCTATTGCAAAGTATTGCAGTGTTTCATACATTACTTCTGTAACTTTATGAAAAGTTCTATTGTAGGAATATGAATCTTGGATAAAGAAAAGTTTATTAGTGGTCTGGCCTCTAGTAAAGGGAGGAGCTGATATGTACAGTGATGGATGTATGAAATTCCATTCAGTCTCTGAATCATATGAGAGTGTAGGCCTGACCGTGTTCTTTCAAGTCCTCCTGTCTGTTGACCWCAATGTAGTGCTGAGCAGCGTGGTGCAAGTTAAGAGGCTAGACAGTTCAGGTATGTGTAATTGTGTTATGGGGTTTGTTTAGGAGACAGTTACAGTCAAATGATTGGTCGAGTTTTATCCATGTGGACTTGCCATAGGGCTTACAAATCTCTTCAGAAAGAAATAGGATCATGATTTGCAGGGCTTCACGTGAGGCAGTCAAGCATTAACATCCTCGGTGAAGTGCACTGTATTTATGAAATTTTYAGTCAAGATTTTTGCCTTGCATGTTTACCAAAAATCAGATTTTGTTAGAAAGCATTTAATCTGGATGACAGATCTCCTACATGTGCTTCCTGCTAGTGAGGTGGAAGTGTACAATTGCTGAGGAGCAGGGGAGTGGTTGTGAAGGGCCAGATACAAATAGACTGTTAGCTAGATCTCAGTGATGTCATGGCTGGTGATGGCAGTAACTAGAGACAGCCTTGGAAAGGGAAGTAGGATGCAGGTGAGGTTAGCTACAGAAAGGTTATCAGTTGTTATCCTTGCAGTGGTCACTGCCGCGTCATGTAGCTCTCTTGAATATGTGTTTTTAACTGATAATTTTCAAAGAGGCTTTTCAGATGTTTAACTAGTTTTGCTCTGATTTTTTGCCTTTTCTGATGTTCTTCGAGGTGTGATGATAAGAAAACCTGAATATAGTGAAAACAATCCACAGTGTGTTAAAAATACTTTGTCCTTTCGGCTCTTTCTTACTGCTTTCTTTATTAATCTGAATGCTGCTTTAGATCTCTTAGTTTTCACTGGAGGGATATATTAGGGTCATGTCCACCTTGCTGAGTAGTTACTTGTAATTGTTCATGCTATGTTCTTATTCAGCTTCAAGGCTTATAAAGCACGGGCTTCCTTTTTTTTGTTCTCAGTAAGTTCACATTTTGCCTTAAGAAAAACAGATTCAAAATAAGCCAAAATTATCTCTAAGGATAATTTGCCTTTTGGTGCTTACAACTTCAATAGTTTTGTCACTTGCAGAAGGGACAACTAGCGAAACGAAAGAATTTAATTTGGCCATGACTGAATTCTTGTGGGAGGCTGTTAGTGACAGGTCCATTAGATGAAAAGCAGAAAAAGATGAATTAATTTGGAAAGTGGTTAATACTTTGCTGTGGTTTGAAATTTTTTTGGTGTGGTGGGGATTTTTATTGTTATCAAGACTGTATAAGAAGTCTGAACTACTTGGCATTATCTTCATCAGTGCTCTCTTGTTGTCAAGTGACCTGACATGTGGCAAATATCCCTAACTCACATTTAGAGTTGTGTTGCCTGTCTTTTCACTTAGTACATTGTAGGTGAGTAGAATCTTTTACAAAAAAGGAATCATACTACAGACTACAGATGTGGCAATACTGAATGGACCAGCTTTTACATGTTGGGTTATTGCCTGTTTCCTGTTAGCTCTTCAAACTAGAAGGTTCAAGTTACCTTTTTTAATAAGTGTGGTTAACTTTCTTTGCCTTTCTATTTAACAGCCTTCTTTTTCTAAATACAGAGAATAAAAACACAGTATTAACATTCTCATAATACRAAGTTGAAATAATATTAAAGCATCTTTTCTTCTGTACATAACACATACAAGCATAGTGTCAGGATAGTTGGAGTGGTCCCTAAAGCCAAAGTGTGTAAAGATTCTGAGTTGAACTTCCTGTTTCCATTTGCATGAACTGACTTTGAAAGTTTGTGTAAACGTGAAAGCAGTAAGTCCTACTCTAAATCAAATTTTGTGGCAGTTTTATCAAAAATCACAAATATATCACCTCAGAACAAATATTGTTGCCAGGTYTTCTCTCATACAACTGTATTCAGGGTATGTACCTGTGGCTCTGAGTGAAACAGGCTTGAAATCCAAGTAGCAGCTCAATTTTTTACAGATACTTAATGTAGCACATGGAGAAAATACTTTTTTAAAGTCTTCTATTTGATCAGTCTGATAAGAAATCATGAAGATGAACTAACTATTTACTTCATACCACCAGTGGTTTTTACAGTCACTGCTGTATCTGCTCCTTAGTCTGTGTTTCTCAAGTTCAGGTTCCCAAGGCTCTGTCTTTAATGATAAGTTTCAGCAGTTATGCAAAAATGCTGAGCACTTGTCCTGCCTTATCTATGCTGCTGATTCAGTAATTAACAGATTTCCTGCTCCTTGGCTCTGTTTGGACCACTCCAGTTAGCTTTCCAAGAAAYCTGTTCAAACCCTAAATACTCCTATGTGAATGGTAGGCAGGCAGTACAGTTAYTCGGCTTTGGATACAAACACTCCTGACTATGTTTGCATCTCACCAATGCAGCACAACTTGTCATGAAGGAATTTCTCTTCTAGAAGATGCTTCTTTTAGAGTTGAACTTGTCTCATCTGTTCAAAGAACATTAAAAAAATGCTCTAAATGTGTGCTTGTGGTCTTTCTGCAGATTTAAATTTRTGCAGTGGATTGCCCAAAGTCAGGTTCTTTATTAACATCTAATGTTATACATTCTGATTTKCCCAATACATAAACACATAGCAAAAAATTATTACACTTCTCATACTAAAAATGTCAGTTTTAGTATCATTTTTAAATTATGCAATATCAAAACAATGCATTTTCAACAAATGCTGTCAAGAAGTAAAAACTAGGAGTGCTGTGCACATTGTGAAACATTGTGAAGTAAAAATCTCATACTACTCTTTCATTTAAACTTCCTTTTTTTTCAGTCTCACTTTATTTCTGCACTGACAGTGGTGTTTGTGAACTCCAAATCCCTGTCTTCACTTAAGATTGATGACACACCCGTGGATGATCCATCTCTCAAAGTTCTGGTGGCTAACAACAGTGACACCCTCAAACTGTTGAAAATGAGCAGCTGTCCTCATGTTTCTCCAGCTGGTAAGCTGCTGTGGTTTTTGGGTTAGCCTCTTTGGGATTTTTTGGTTGGTTGGGATTTTTTAATGCATGCATTAAATTCTGTCTGAAACCAGTACATCTCTGAAAACATAGGGGTGAGGTAAGAGGGTGGATGAGTATGGTATTACCAGCAACTGTCCCTGAATAAAGTACTTTCAGCTGGTGGTCAATCCATCTATCCTACCACTTCACAGTCATTACTGGGCCAATGATAAAATAGTGCATGTCTGCTGTGGGCAAGTAGTTAACCTCCTGTGGAACTTAATGAGAACATACCAAATTGATTGTGCTCTATTTGTGCGATGACAAAGTATTCCAATATAATGAAGCTTTTTTGGAATACAGGTTTCTTTTCCATACTTTGTTATGTGTGGGTTTTGACTGTTGCCATGCCATGGATTAGGAAGATGCTGGTTTAGTAATTCTGAAAGAAAGTCTTTGCTGGAGAATAACTGCAGACAGCATCAAAAAGGGGAGATGAGACTGAACTGTGCAAAACTTCTACAGTCACCAAATGTACTTCTCTAACACTCTTAAGTGTGTCTGTAACAAGAATGAAGCCAGCTCATACCAGAGCAAAATCATTCAAGATTGCTGAARTTCACAAAATTAACATTTCTGGTAGACTTACACAACACACAACAAATTTAAGATTTATTCATAGACCATCAGCTTAACACTTAGAGTTTTCTACTGAGAAGAGGAATTGTAAATGAAGTGCTGGCAACTTAGTGTGATTCGTCTTCTGAGGATGAGTGGAAACTATAGAAACCATAACACCATAACTTTCTCCATGCAAATACATTGCAGCTGTAAATGCTAGATTTATTATCTATCAAATTCACCAGCAGGATTCCTACAAGGGAAAAGAAGTACTGTTGCAGAGGGCGTGTTATTGTAGTGATAACAAACAAAACAAACTTAATACCTTTTGTAAGTGTAGGTGTCAGACAGAACCTCGTGTTTGGCTTTGTATAAAGTAGTGCTGAAAATGCAGGAGTGGTGTTTAGCAGCAACCTGGTCCAGCAAAGTGTTCCCAGAATTAACTGCATAATTGCCTCCTCCAAGCTTCCTAGTTGTAGATGGGGTTTGTTTAAATTGGCTTGAGGGACTGGCTTTTCCAACCTATAATTGTTTTTTGAGAATCCTTGTGTCTGAGAAGTGCAAGAGCCATAACAGCTGTGTCTGTTAAGAGGAAAAGGCTTCAGCAGTAATTTGTAGCCAGGCAGGGAGAGTAATTTCCTTGGACTTGGATCGAAGAGTAACCTGTCAGCTCTAGCAGACTTGGCTGGTTTGTGGGTAATCCTTGCTAGAAGGCTTCATTAGAACATCATACACTTGATTATTTGGGAGGAGACGTGGGTGTGTTCTGATTGACGTATCTTGCATGGTTGTAAATTGAAGGAACCATGGGTAAGAAATGGTCGTGCCTGTTAAAGGGCATGTTCCATCCTCTGTGTTCTTCATGGAGGATTAATAGATTGGTGTAAGATGCATTAGTAACGAAACCAGGGAGTGCTGAGCAAACAGTAGGAGAGTTTAATTGCTGAATTCAGATAAGGGTGTGCCTTGAGATGGAAAAAAAAGGGGATGCACTGGGTTTGCATGGCACTTGTTTTGTGAGGCAGTGAGGGGGCTACAGGATTGGTTTCTGTGAAAACTGCCAGAAGCTTCCCCATGTCCAGCAGAGCCAAGGCCAAGCCCATTAGTGACAATGGTAGCACCTTTRGGATAACCTCTTTAAGAAGGGGGAGCAGGTACTGCAGGAGAGCAATTGCAGCTGAAGACAGGAGTGAGACTATCTGAGAGAAACAGCTCTGCAGATGYCAAGGTCTGTGAAGAAGGARGGGCAGGAGCTGATCCAGGTGCCAGAACTGAGATTCCCCTCAGTCCATGGTGCAAACYATGSTGAGGCAGCTGCGCCCCTGCAGCCCATGGAGCGGCACGGTGGAGCAGAGGTCCGCCTGCAGCCTGTGGAGGACAAGTGGATGCCAGAAGGAGGCTGTGACCCTGTGGGAAGCCCATGCTGARGAGTGTCTTGGAAGCATGTGTTGAGAGAGGAACCCGTGCTGGAGCAGGTTTGGTGGCAGGAATTGACCCTGTGTGGAACACTGGAGTCTGTTCCTGGAGGACTGCATGCCATGGAAGAGACCCACGCTGGAGCAGTTTGTGAAGAACCGCAGTCTGAGAAGGACTCCTGCTGGAGAAGTTCATGGGGGACTGCTCCCATGTGAGGGACTGGGAAAGAGTGAGGAGTGGTCTCCCCTGAGGAGAAGGAGTGGCAGATACAATGTCTGAAGAACTGACTACAGCCTCCATTCCCTCTACCCCTGTGCTGCTGGGAGGGAAGGAGGTAGAGAAAATAATAAGGAAGTTAAGCCTGGGAAGAACAAAGGAGTGAGAGGAAGGTGTGTTAAGATACGGTTTTATTTCTCATTACCCTACTCTGATTCAAGTGATAATATATTGATTTCCCCAAGTTGAGTCTGTCTTGCCCCTGATGGTAACTGGTGATCTCTCCCTGTCACCCTTTTCTTCACTCTTGAGTTTTTAACTGTATTCTCTCTCCCCTGCCCAGCTGGGGAAGGGAGTGATTTCACAGCTTTGGGCACCTGGTGTGCAGGGAGGGACAACCCACCAAGTGGAACAGAGAAAGAAAGAAGCTGGTATGTGGATAGTTGGCTTCAAGAGTAGGCAGGCTGTAAAAATGAGACTCCTGAAGGAAAATGTGACCTGGATTTTTTTTTTGTAATGGGGATACTGTAATTAGCAGGCTGCTATAAATACAGAAAAACTTTATGGAAACAAAAGGGCTGTGAGTTGCAAAACGAATTACTTATAGATGCAATTAAAATGTCTTCAGATTGGAGAAGGGGGGAGTGTTCATTACTAGGTCAGTTCTCAAGAAATTTTTTAGTGAAGGACAGAGAAGAGTAATGAAAGTAGAGCAAGAGAGACTCCACTACTGCAGGGATAAAGGAAAAAGGTTGATATCAAACAGTGRATTGCTCTAAGTTACTGTACAAAGATAAAGAGGCACATTTGAATTTGGGCTGGAGAAACAAAGGCAGTGATGTATTTATAATCTTTGTGAGCTTATCTGAAGTTACTTCTGTTTGTTGTTCCCGCTCTGAAACACTATTGGAACAGAAGGAATGGAAGGTGTTCCTGTAAAGGTGGTATTTTGTGCTGTGGCATGGGGTAGGAGGGCTGCTTCTCTTGGGGTGGGAGTTGGGAAGCAGAGCAGGTGTCAGGTGTCCCTTTATCAGGGACATCATGAGTCAGGGATTTTTTTGATGCAACTCTGCAGTAAGGTTAGAGAGCAGAGCTGTTTACCTCTCGGTGACACAAACGTGTGGGCAGTGCCTAGGAGTGTTATGTGAAATACATGGGCTCCAGGCAGGCAYTCTAGTAGCTGTCTACACTGTATACATTGTCAGCTCTTTATATAGGATGCACAGTTGCATTGACAGACCATGTATATCCAGTTCTAGACCCATAAAAAGCACAGTTAGTTGTACCCCAGCTCTTCCCTTTTTGCATTGTACTGGTCCATAGTGTACCCCTAAAGTTAACAAAGATTTGTGGAAGGTTGGCAGCCAGGACAATAAAACTTTTATTAGATGAGAAAAYGTATATGGACCTTGAAACTGCCTAAAATACTATATATCTCAACAGACCTAGGTATTCTGAAGCAGCATGTTTGAGTTTCCTTAGAGAGTGATCATAGTGACCCTTCTGATTGATGCAATGTTTTTGCAGTGGTTTTTTTAAGAAAGTGTTTCTATGCTCAGAATARACTTCCCTAAATTTAATAGCTGCACTTTAAAATAACTGCTGTTTTCTGAATTTCTTCCTGTTGCTTCAGTGTATTGAGCTCARGTTTTTCAGTTTCATGTTAAATGCTATGTTCTCATCCTTTCTCTTAATGGAAAGGCCGTATCCTACATTTCATGCAGTTTTCTGGGTCACATGAAATGCAGAGTACTGAATGCTGTTCTTAGTGCTTTTTATTTTTTTCAGTATTGTTACCAGTATAATACCCTYGCTTGTATCTACAAATAGTGTGAGTGGAAACCTTAGACTGACCCGAATTCTCTTTTTAATATTTTGTCTTCTGTGAGCTGCATTGAATATTGAATCATTAAAGAGAATCTGCAAATTGCTATTTTAGAAATTACTGCTCCAAATTTCTACTGTTTTGCCTCTTTTTTGCTGTAGCTTTTCAAAATTTAAGCACTTATACTTTCCTAGAAGAAATAAATATGACAGCAGGAGCCTCTCTGTTGAATTAAAATCTAACATTCATTTTACTTTTGCTTTACATTTGCTTTCTTCAGATGACAGATTTCACTCACAGTGGCTTTGTCAGCCACAGAGCACCCAGCAGTTCTTCCAAGCTGGCTAAGGAAATAGTTTTATCATGAGTAAGCACCTTTCACAAAAGTGAGATAGAGTATATGTAGTCTTACAACAGAACAGTCAGAATACGCTATTTATGTATTTGTCACTTCTGTTTATGTATTTGTTCACTTCTTTCTGATTCCCAGCAAAACAGAGATGTTGTCATATTGCATGTGTCTGTCTCACATGTAGGTACAAAGAAGTCACAAGATCGTGCTTGTGAAAAAGATTAGTGTTCTGGTTGTCCAGTTTGATTTGGTTTTGATTTAAGGTCTTGGTTGCACGTTTGAAATAGGTGCCCACAGCACCCCTCCTGCCACACATAAACAATTCCCTCCCGTTTTATGTTCAGTCATCAGTGCCTTTATCTGCGTAACCCCTTGCATCGTGCTGTCTCTCACAGGTATCCTTTGTGTGGCTGACCAGTGCCATGGCTTGCGAGAGCTGGCACTGAACTACCACCTGCTGAGCGACGAGTTGCTGCTGGCTCTGTCCTCGGAGAAACACGTCAGGTTAGAACACTTGCGCATCGATGTGGTCAGTGAGAATCCTGGACAGACTCAGTTCCACACCATTCAGAAGAGCAGCTGGGACGCTTTCATCAAGCATTCTCCTAAAGTAAATTTAGTCATGTACTTTTTCTTGTACGAGGAGGAGTTCGACCCGTTCTTTCGTTACGAGATCCCCGTCACTCACCTGTACTTCGGCAGGTCGGTCAGCAAGGACGTGCTGGGCCGCGTGGGGATGACGTGCCCACGCTTGGTCGAGCTGGTGGTGTGTGCCAATGGATTGCGGCCGCTGGACGAGGAGCTGATCTGCATCGCTGAGCGGTGCAAGTACCTGTCGGCCGTGGGCCTCGGGGAATGTGAAGTCTCCTGCAGTGCCTTTGTGGAGTTCGTGAAGATGTGTGGCGGTCGCCTCTCTCAGCTCTCTATTATGGAGGAAGTTCTGATTCCTGATCAGAAATACAGCTTAGAGCAGATTCAYTGGGAGGTTTCAAAGCATCTTGGTAGAGTCTGGTTCCCAGACATGATGCCCACTTGGTAAAGTCCTTAAAAGACTCCAGGGCGAATGGAGTAGCACCTTAAACCCAAGCTTACCATATTGCAATTTCCTGTATAAGCTTATTTAATAATCTAGATTTTGCTGCAAGTTAAATAATGGTTTAATTAGAAAATTAATTTTTCTTTYAAAAATTGTTTTGGAACTTGAGAACCAAAAGAGTTCACAGCTCCAAAACCTGTTTTCATCCCAACAAAATTCAGGTTTCTGTTTTATATTTAGTCTTTGTCATTAAAGGTGACTTTAAATATTTTTGGAAATAAAAGTTATTTAAAATATTGAAATGCACTTGAAAAATACCAGTTTTAMTATGGTGTTTTTCTCTGATTTAGATTAGTAGTATTGGACACAATCATATTTGATCTTAAAAWGCCAAGTGAAACCCCACCAAAATTGCATGTTTTGTTGCAGACTGTAGCATTTCTAAATCCAGTCACCTCGATGACAAGATGACGATTATGAGGAGTGTTTAGTAGCCTGTGAAATACACACATTCTCTTAAGTCATAAAGGCAAGAGCAATATACAATAATAAATTTAGACAACTAAAGTAGTAAGTTTACCACCTTATTCAACAGATTATTAGATCCATCTAAAATGTGTTTAGAGCGCTAACAACCAGTAGTGTGAGCTACCAAAAGTGGTGCGGGGTTTTTTCCACGCTCTATGCATTTTAATGTAGTTTGCTTATGGGGTCTCAGATCTGCGTCTAAACCTGTTTTAAGGTATTTTATGTCTAGCTCAGGAAGCGAAAGCATTCTGGGGAAAAATGTAGATACATTGTATTTAAAACCACACTGGAGTTAATGAGCTTTTCTTGCACATTACCCGGTTTGGCAGCATACGATGAGATGGAATAATGTATGGTTTGTGAAATGAACCCAGCAATGTTATTCTGATGATGTGGGTGTGAGCAGTGYGAGGTGAGAAAGGTAAAATTTGAATGTTGACCAAGAACCTTTTCACAAAACCTTAGACCTTTTGGCTGCTTTCAGTTTGACAGAAATGACATTGGAACAGTTGCTTAAGCTGTATAAACTAACTGTATACTGTAAATCTGTTTCAGAAATGTTTATGTATAAAGTGGATGTTTAATAGATGATAATTTTTGTATTCCTTTAATTGAGCTAGTTCTGTCCTTTCATAATATTTAACAATTCAAAAGGAGTAGACTTGGTGAAGTAGAGCAATAGGCAAAAATTTGTTTCGAACATTTGATAAATCAGTTTTAATAAAGAAAGWTTTTAGTTTGTAAGTGGTGTAGGCAAGACACTGCCTGTGATCTGGACGTGGCTTGTGACTTCATTTCTTACTGCCAACAGTTATTTTCTCTTTGAGGTTGCTGATGGTAACACTGAAGTGTTGCCCAGACAGCTGCATGTTTGAGAGATGTGGTCAGCCCTCAGCAAGGCAGAGCTGCTCCTGCGGGCTGGGTTGAGCTTAGCTGGTGGCTGCTTCTCACTTGAGCTGTACAGCTCCTTCTGTAGGAAGTAGATTTCCTTCATCTCTGATTTCAGTCATGTTTATCCGAATGTATAATTTAGTGTAATACACTTATGAGTGTATTTAAGTTCATAACTATATTTTGAGCAAACAATCCTCAGCGGACTGGACATCTTTATAGGGGAGTTGTATGTTTCTGTAGAGCTTTGATTTAAAAATTGCATTTTATGAAATACGCGGTTTTTGTATTAGAATTTGTTAAATTAATGTAATACTATAATTTGCTTTTATTTGTACAAAAGGTGTCAATATATTTAGTCCRTAAGAGTAAAAAAGCTCTGTGTCTTTTATAACCCGACTCTCAGAACTGCCTGTATGAGAAAGGTGGAGTAACACTTGTAGTCTGGGGAACAGGGTTTAGTTTTCACTAAATTAATGTGAAATAATACWATTAGTAATGGAGCCAAAAGCTCTTTGGCCCTTGACTGCAAGTGTCCAGATGCTGCAAGGTAAGTTGCCAGCATGTTGGTAGTGGGAATAACTGAAAGGTGAGGCACMACCTCAGTACCAGATCCCACTCCTGGAAGTCACACCTTGGAAACCCAGCGTTCTGCTGCTCACAGAGAGGCCTCTGTCAGACCCTGGTGTAAGGAATGTATTAGGAGCTGAAGGTGGCAGGGTTGGCTGTAGCAGAACTGCTTCCCCAGCAAGGTAACTGGCTGGCTTTGAGAAGCCTGTGTTGTTGCACTGACTTCAAAAAGTCCTTCCTGAAGGCAACACCACATTATACTGGTTATTAGGATGTTCAGCACGGGAAAACTGCTTAAAAGCAGTTGTCTCCCTCTTCCATGGGAGGTCAGCAGTTTTTATACATTCAATCAATTACTGCATCCTTCATTCAAATAATCCAGCTATGACATAAACTTGCCAGGCAAGCCTACAGTGCTTTTTGAGCAAATTCTGTATGTCTTCTTTCGCCTTGTAGATGTTCAAACAATTCAAATACATAAAAAATCATGGCACAAGTAGTAAAGAGTACCACAGACTCACAAAGTTCACTAGAAACAGGAACATGAGTGTCATAGATGTACAATTTTCCCCAAGCTCACCTTTATTTCTTATTATCAGAAAAACAACACTGAGGTGTTGGCTTGGTTGTCYGGTTTTGGGTAGTAGTTAATGTGTGCAGTGACAAATCTTACCTCTGAATCCAGGTGGTTACAAGTTAAGATAYTGAAGGCAGCAGCTTTCCTAATCCAGGACACCTGGGGATGGGTTTGTGAGGGGGAAGGCACAGAGTATCAGTACCAGTGACTTCATTGCACAGTGCTTTGAGAAACAGGAGCAGCACACKCCGTTTGACTTTGATGGATGATGAGCCAGGATCTGCTTTGCTGGAGAACCCTCATGGAATGAAGTGTGGCTTACAACCCCAAGCAGCCCACAGGTGTGGCAATGCAGCAGTTTTGCTCAAGGCCAGTGTGCAGACTTGGAAATTACTGTAGTACAGAGTGATTGTATATTTTTACTCTCAAGTGCAGTGTGCATCAGAGCAGGGAGCAGAACCAAGCACAGTCTGAAGTGATGAACAAGTCCTGTATTCAACCTGTAAGTAAAGACTGAGTGACAGTGACACAATGCCACACTTATCCTGAGCCTGGCAGTCTGGACAGTGCCCTGGTTCCTACTGTCGGGCAAGTGCTAATAGCACCTGGTTGTGAGTGAAATGAGGTGAGATCCTACCTCCTGCTTCCTGTGTGACTTACAGGAGGCCATCCTTAAGTGTTTGAGGTGAATAGGTGGTTTTCAGTCACAAGCAGATGATCAGGTTCACAGAAGCTGTGACACCTAATGCTTCCTTTTTAAGTTTTAAAAGTGTAATTTTTATGGATCTATTCTGGGCTTGTCTAAACTTTGCAGAATTGGCCTATTTATCMCCTCTCTAGTTTTTTTGGATCTAACTCTGTAGGCCTAACTCAAGGATTGTGGATTCTGCCTACAAGAGARCACTGCTCTCAAAAACTTCAGCTCATTCCAGTGCAGTGATTCCAGTTTAACTGCTACAACAGCACCTCTTTCAGGCCTGCAGTTTGTACTGGTGGAGTTTATTCCCACCCAGCTGTGTATTCATTCTGAACAATTAATTAACACACAAACCCCCCCAGCTGAGAGAAGAAAAGAAAGTGAGAGCTCTCTCATAAATAGTGGCCTCAGAAGGAACTCATGTATGTTATATAAAGGGCAACTCCTGCATTGGCAATTAGTACCTTTCAACTGAGGATAGTGTTCAAAGTGTGAAACAGACACATGTGACTGCATGGAAGAATGCCCACATCATTGGCTTGGTTCTGTTAYCCTATTTCCCCTTCAGAGCTTTGAACAGTGTTTTGTGATGTTGAGACTTTTTCCTGGGAAGACAAAAGTGGGTTTAACAACATTGAGGGTTTCAGAGACATAAAAACATGCATCAATGAGACTGTAACTTCTGTAGACAGGCTTGCTGCAGCCCCTTTGACTTCCCTAGAGCCTCCTGGATTACCTTCCGGGTGGTGGTGTGTGGTGCTCAATTGCTGGCTGGGGTGAAACCATGACAGTGTCTTAATCCAAAGCTGAGCTCAGTCACAAGGGCCTGTGACTTTGGCTAAAAAGACTCWAGTCTTTCAGTCTGTGGTAAAGGATGAAGTTTCACCTACCAGTGGAAGTAGCAGCTTGAAGAGAGGTGYGCTCATCCTCTCATTCTTCTCCCATTACCTCTCATGCTCATCCCTCTACATGATAATGCAATTCAACTAATTAAGTGTAGTGACTTTCTGAATACAAAGGTAATATTCTGCCATTCTTATTATTTGAATCCAAGCACTGTGTACTCTCCTCTCTGGCTGCAGCAGGGTATTAGCTTGGCTCAAGCCAAATGAAACTGCACAGTTGTGTTCCTGTGTTCCTGCTTGGCCACAAGGCAGCTATAACCTCTGCAGGAGCACTATTCATCCCACAGCTAGTTTAAAAAARCCATCCAAGTGAGCAGGGAACACTTGGAGATGATTACATTGCTGCAGCTGTGGTTTTTCAGTGTGCAGGCACCTCGGTAGTTTCCAGTGTTTCTCTGGCTTTGGTCCCTTGGGTTTAAAGGGAACTAAGTAGTTGCCAAAGTGCTCTAAGCTGAGCCTGGAACAGGACTCAAGGACAGCACATCTAGCACCACTACTGCAAACATCACTGCCAGCAAGAGGCTGCAGTCACATTTTAGAGACAACTCTGTGACAAGCATGGATTTTAAACTCCAGTGGTGATGCCAATGCTATACTAAGATTTCTATGCTTTTAAAAAAATTTGAAAGGAATATACAGAAGTTCTACAAAACTGACCCAACTGAACCTCAAGTAGACTTTAAGATAGTAGACTGGACAGTAGAACACTGCAATTATGCATGAGTCAACATCAAGGCAGGCAGTTTGGCTTTTATCTGTGTCACAGAACACACATGAAACTGAAGAAGAGCCATCTGTATAGTGTTTAAAGTGCAGCTGAAGGAAGCAAAGTGGTGAAAAAGCATCACCCATGCCATCCTCCAGTACATTCACTGCCCCAGAATACCAGAGAACAGTCCATAGGCCYCAGCTGTACAAACCAGAGAACTACAGGAACACCAGTGTAAGGCACAGGTTGAAAGAACTGGACACATCCAGACACTCATGTTGAGCGAGTTAGTCCTTGTAACTTGTGTCCCACCTCTGCTGGTGGCCAGGTGCCACCTGCTGCCACGTGGCCATGCACGTGAAGCACACTTGAGCCAAGAGCAGGCAGCTGCCTCCCCATTCCCCCTCTGGCACTGCAGAGCTCAGCGAGAGGAGCCACTGCAGTCTCCCCTCAGGCAGSAGGGGGCCATGCTTACACAGAAGCTGGCAGGTCAGAGATGCTGAAGCGTTCATGAATATGTTATACAGGCAGAATCCTTCACCTGGTACAGCAAAGCCTTCCCAACACAATTTTTACAGTCAGCAGTGAAACATACAACCCTTCCACACCATCATGGTAGTGCTCCAAAATCCTTAAGAATATTTTGCTATAAAGGCAAGCTTTGTTCTTCAGTAGGCAGTCATACACCAGAGGATGCTTTGCTTCCAACAGGCAAAGGGACCTCTTCATAAATTATTTTGAGATAAGGGGAYTTCATAGGTAAAAACCAGTATTCCAAGTTGTAGAAGAGGTAAAACTGATGATTCAAGATAACACGATCAATTATTTTGAAAAGATCCACGAAAAACTCTCTGAYACTCTGATGAGGTTTAAATGGATTGTAAAAGTCTCTTATAGCTGCTGCCAGTGTCTTGTTTCCTTGTGGTCCAAAAATAGATGTTTCATTCCCCAAATAAATAGGTTCTCCACTGAATAAAATTATGCTGGTGTAGTTTGTTTGTATCTTCTTAAATACAGCTCCTAAGTCAGCTAGCTTCTGGTAGGTTCTCAGTATAAACTTGGAGCACTCATAAGAGTCAAACCACACTGTTGAGTTTTTGTGAGGACTTGCTTGAACTGTCCAGGTCTCGTAGTAAATGCCAGTCTCATTGTCATATTTTACCCATTGTGCCATTTCATTAAACATGGTTCCTGTAAGAGATCAAAGTAAGTATTGCACAGATCAGGTAACAAATGCAGGATTCAAAATATTTTCCATCTGTTTAAAGGTTCACCTGCCTCCCCTGCAAAAGTTTACCTACACTGCCTCACCATACACAGACACAAGGCTTAGGGCAGAGGGGCAAGGGATAACCCACTGAATAAACTACATTTAAATGGAGGCCATTTAAACTGTAATTCCTTTTCCTGATCCTTTCCCTGCAACTATGCCAGAACATTCTAACACCAGAGAACCGTGACACTTCTCATTTTGCATTATCCACRCAGACAAACAGGAAAGAGGTAGTACAGTCTACAAGAGATGCTGGCAAAATGCTCACCACACCAATAGACATTTCTGCACTTCAAGTTTTAACTAAATTCAAAAATTCAGAGCAGAAATTTTCATGTCTCTTCACAAAAGAGATGCAGACTGAGACACYGTGGTGATTTAGCACAGCTGGCAAAGCTGAATTGAGCCAAATTATGGGTGGATGTAAGACCACTAAGATGGGATGCTTTTTGCCAGCTCCCTGAAGGGAGCAAGTTCAGCTCATGATGCTGTTCATCTGTGTTTGCATCCACTCACCCTCTYTGGCTAGAAATCTGACAGTTATTGTGAAATTCAGACAACTGAAAACTCTCAGAGATGCTTCTTCCTTGAAAGTTTCATGGAAATGGAAAGCAAGAAAGGTGAGGAAGACTGTAGCTATGCCTCCATGAGGCACCAGTGTAGCCTCACCTTTCTTGGGCATCAAATAATCCACAGAGAGAGGAACATGACAAGTTCCCCAGCTGTATGAAAAATTTTAACTTGGTATTCATACAAGAGAATCCAACTGTATCAGGCATCAAATACTTCAGTCACGAACTACAAACTCACAGGAAAGCAGCTCCACTTTACTTCCTTGTTTAAAGAACTGCCTAGAATTTCTGAGCAGCACTGGATAGATCATGCAGAGACTGAGGCCAGCAAAGCTGCTAAGGGTGGAAGTGGGCACACACAAAGCACCACATCACAAGAGCTGTAAGCTGACTCTCCACTGTGTCTTGCACACTGCACCAACTTCAGAAACTAAGCAGTTTTCATCACACAAAATGTAAATCTCCAAGTCCTCAGTGAACTTTTTTTGTAAGTCATTCACTCTATTGCTAGAGCAATCAATCAGATTTATGTGAATGACCTTTTCATTTTAGGACTCCAGTGATCAGTATACAGCAGGAAACTCCTCTGGTGATCACCTATGTATTTGGAAGTGTAAGGCCTAGGTTTGTTCTACAACATATGACAGAGACCTATTACTGGGGACATTTTCACAGTTTTTAGGACACATAATGGGGGGGACAGAAATAGAGATTAATATTTTTACATCTTYGAGATTGTTTCTAAATATGCCTTATTTGTTTGCTCAATAATGAACATGTTTTCAACAGTTTTTCTATCTCAGCAGTCATCTGCCACTTCACAATAGAAGATTATGTTTTGGTGAAGCCATGTGAAAAGAGTTCATAATGACTGTTTAAGCTGTTTTGCTATTTTTACACTCAAGAGACTCAAGTGTTTTTGTACAGCAACACCAAATGACTCTCACTTAACAACTCTCCAGTGTGAATTGTTCAAAAGGCAGCAGCCTCATGCCACTTTCTGTATTCACCARTGTTTGAAATTAGCATCATTGACTAGTGCTGCAAATAACCTACAGAAAATAAATTAAAAGATACAGCTTTACAGGAGACAAGGCTGACTCTATATTTTGTATTAACACTATCCAAAGCATCTACAATCTACCTGATATTGTGGTCACAAGAACTAAAGTTCCATTTGCCTTCCAGTGTGCATCATCTATTCCTTCATAAAAGCAGGCAGCTCCCTGGTTACACCAGAATGGTGCATCCATGCCAGGCCGCAGGTGTGGAAATGTGCAGTTCCCAAGTTGGAAGAGCTCATACCACTCCATTGTGTAGTTTTTGCCTGTTAGAGAGCTCTTGAAACCCACAGCATCATGCATAATTTTCTGGAAAATAAAAAAAAACAAAGAACCAAACCACCAAAACATTGATTTCATAAGAACTTCAGCTTGACCTGTACAGAAGGTAAGAWGCTCAGGAACTGTTCTGTAACAGGGGGGTGAGAAGAGGGGAGGGAGTTCCTATAACATCTTGAATTCTGTAACACTGAAGCACAACACACTAGATTGTATGACAAACACACTACTATTCAGAGCATCGTGCTGTCTCAATGGTTGTCTATCCATCCATTGTAAATTCTGTCATTTGGAAGAAGATACTCAGTGGGAGCTCATCATCAAGACTCAAGCTGTCTTTTGAATCCTTAACTTCATGGGGGTTTCAGAGAAATAAAGAACAGAACCAAGTTAACAAAACCAGATCTTTCTAATAAATGCCATAAAACTAATGATATAAATACTTCATTTAAAAGCTGTAAACATAAATCCAAACTTAGTTAACAACTGAGATAACAATATTTGAATCCATTTCAATTTTTAACTCTTGGTTTTGATTCACTAACATTTCTTTATTAATTAGGAATCATGCTTTGAAGATTAATTTTGCTACTGCTATAACTGTAAATATTCCTAAAGCTAAGACTTCATGTTTGCATGATTCCTTGAATGGAGACTTCAATTCCATACTCATCATAACATTTAAGAAAGAASTGTAACAGCAACCAACTTCTCATGATCCACCCTTCTGACCAGCTGGCTGTCTGCTCCTGACAGATACCAATGTCCAAGCAAATACRTCAGATTTTAACAAGAGAAAAATTAATACACTAAGCAACTATTTTACCTCACAGAAGGGGACAAATAAAAATATTTTCTTGATGTGGTGATAGCACAGAAGAAAAGACATAATCCAAGAATAATCCAAGACATAATGGGGTGCATATACAAAGCACTCATTATGCAGCTTCATGGGGAACATGTTCAAAYCCACCAACGATGCTGGTCCTGCTCTTGTCTTTAGCTGAGCTGAATCCTGTACATTTTGATTGAAACTTAGWGCTCTTTGAGTATCCTCCCTACAGATAGCCCAGCTCTAATTGTGTGCTCTAATATTCTTCCATACAAGCCTATCCCAACCTTACAGCGCCCACTCTTAACACCTGCTGTTTAATTCAGCTGAATTTGTCACTCCAACTTTGTTAAAAAGTCACCTTACCAAATGTCCTAGCAGGTCCCCGTACTTGAACTCCCATACTGGAGCCTGTAGTCGATACACTTCAATGACATCCTCTTCTTTCATAAGTGGGATGGCAGAGCCAGTGGGACAGAAAGTGTAGCGAGCTTGGCAGTAAGGATCGGTTTTGGGACGGAAATCAAAGCGCCTGTGTTGAGAAAGAGAAGCACACGGAATGACAAGCACAGCTTTGCAGCTTGTCATGCYGCCTGAGGGGGACAGCTTACGTGTCCAGCACCCCCCAAGACAGATTCTGTGACCCAGACACTGCAGCACTCGGAGTACTCCAGTTCATAAGGCTGCTGGGGTGCCCATCTACAGAAATAGGACTTCAGGACTTAAGGCGCACAAATGGAAGTCGTATTGTACTGATCGTGAAGGAGTGGAAATAATGTGGATTACAAAGGGTGACATACTCACCAGATTAGAGACACACAGATGYTGAGTAATGGATAGTTTGAGATCTGCCTCAAAACATTCTCCTGGCAATTTATTTACATGAGGATTGACCAATTTGTTCTTGCTATTCTATAGTAAGAGGTCCCCAGAGCAGCTATTTTGACTCTACAAYATTGCAAAGTCCAGAAAAATAATTAATGCCTCTATGCTAATWTAGATAAAGAGGTCTAAGAACATAGTTGGAATAATTGTTTCTACTTCATTCCTATCAAATCTCAAAAAACGAAGACCCAATCCACTTCCTTATCACACTATATTCAAACAGCAAAGAACCTTTTTGACAAGTGTAGGGGGAGTGTGTGGCCAGGTTTTGGTAGCAGGGTGGCTACAGGGGTRGCTTCTGTGAGAACCCACCAGAAGGTTGCTYCATGTCAAGCAAAGCCAATGCTAGCCAGCTCCAGGATGGACCCTGCACTGGACAGGGCTGAGACAATCAGGAATGACAGCAACACCTTTGTGGTAACAGATTTAAGAAGTAAAAAAAAGTTTCTGCACTGATGTAATTGTGGCCAGAGAAGAGCAGGATTAGAATGTGTACGAGGCACAGCCCTGCAGACACCACAGTCAGTAAAGAAGGAGGAGCAGGAGCTGCTCCAAGAGCTGGAGCTGAGATTCCCCTGCAGCCTGTGGAACAAACCCACAYTGGGGCAGGTGGATCCCTTAAAGGACGCTTTGACCCCACAGAGCAGGCWGCAGACCTATGGAGAGAGGAGCCCATGCTGGAGCAGGCTTCCTGGAAGGACTTGTGACCTTCTGGGGGACCCATGTTGGAGCAGACTGTGTCTGA